>VXBT01006374.1:84396-128507 GCA_013400235.1 Oriolus oriolus
GACATAGGTTAGTGGTGGCCTTGGCAGTGCTGGGGGAACAGATGGACTTGACGGTTTTAAAGGGCTTTTCCAACCTCAGTGATTCTGTGACATCAGCCTTGCTCAGTGCCTGTTACCTTGTGCACAAATAGGTAATTTCTGTGATTATAAAAGCTGACAACTTATATTTAATAACAATTTATATTTAATCAGCATTTTGAGATACACATTTTTAAAATGCAGCAAGAAAGAGAAGAGGTGGAAGTGTGTGCACAGAGCTCTGGCTCCGGGCTCTCCCCAGCAGCTCCCGGGAACACCGAGCCTGACCCACTTTCCGTGGCAGCACATCCCAGCCCGCCGATGGCAGCAGAGTTACCCAGATAAAGGATGCCAGGCTGCTGCCTGGCAGAAGCCTTTACCCCATGGAACTGGGCCTTTTCCCCGCCTGTTCCCTGCTGAGCAGCCCTTTGTGGGGAGCCAGGCTGCTGGGGCTCCTCCGCTCCCCGCACAGCCCCGGGGGCAGCAGGGTGCTCTGTGTTTTCCCTTGCTTTGCAGGAACAGCTGCATCAGTTAATTTGTTTGTGGTTAAACAAATTCCTTGCTAAAGCTACATATAAGGAGCTTGCAGGCCTGGAGCTCTAAATAATCCCTCCAATCCTCCTGTTTGGAATGATGCTGCTGTTGTTGCTAATAACAATTCAACCCAATTTATAGGACAATAACATTTATTTAGAGCATGAGGGATTCCACATTATACAAACCCTTAAATTTATTTTTTGTTTCACTGGTCCATTTCTACAACAAATACATCAGATCTACTATATAATAAAATTATTTACATTTCCAAACAACATGGGGTTTGTTTATAAACCCTCTGACTGCTATTCACATACAGTACTTAAACAACAGCACATTACATTATTTTAATACCTAAAAATGACAACCCTGTATTCTAAATTGTTTATGAAAAGTGGAAACAAATAAATTTACAGTTGTCTTCCCCTCCCCTTCCATTTCATACAAACACATTACTCTAATGTGCTAACCCTGGACTTCACTTTGCAAATCCAGGGGGTTTTAGAAGAACCCAGTTTTTATATCTATTTATCTGTTTTTTAGAAAAAAAAATCATTTATTGGGAACAGTATAATATTAAAATGACTGACTGTACAGAATTTTATTTAAAAAAGAAAAATCACAGCTCAAAATTGCTATTGGTAAATTCACACTCATTTACAAGTCTCATGTTTCCATGCAGTAATTTACTTGGATTTTCTTCTTTTTGACTGCATTGCACTGGCACTCGTTTCTGAAATCAAGAGAAGAAAAAAAGCATGGATACGGAGTCGGTAAGCCATTCCCCAGAGGGGCACAGATTGCCCTGTCATTTTTGCACACTCACACCAGAGCAGAAACCTCTGGAGACCAGGATTTCCCCAGCACTGGGACTGACTCTTCGGCAGCTGTGACACCCCTGGGCCGTCAGCCTGACACGCCGAGGGCCTCGAGCCGCTCTCCGGACACCAGCGGCGTCAGACGGACGCTTACAGAGCCCTCACAGCCTTTAGGAGAAGAGCCAAATATTTTTAACTGTCCCCTAAGTGCAGTCCCCCACGTGCCACGGGGGAGCCGCATCCCAGGAGGACACACAGCCCCCGGTGCCACGGAGATGATGCTACACAGCACTCGGGGAGGTGTTCTGGAGCCTGCCATGCCAGTTAACAACCCATTTGTCTGAGTTCTTTGAAAGTCATTAGAAAACAAGTCTCTGCAGTGCACACTGAGTCACAGGAACACAGCTGATGCAGAAAGACACAAATATTAACACCTGCAGGGCCACGGCGACAGCAGATGACATGTCCAGTGCACTTACCAAGGCACTAAGTTTCCATTTCAAAACAAAAAAAGAGTAAGGACCAAGGGCATTTGCATCTTTAGATCTTTCTAAAAATGTGATTTCAAACATTGGCAATGTCTCTTTGGCTCTTCATAATGTTTTCCAAAAACTATTGCAGCTGTGTGTATTTTAAGAGTCAAAAGGGAAAAAAATTTCCAAGCCCATCTAAAATTAGAACAGCAGCAGTACAACTCCACGGCTGTTACATGTGGAATTAGAAAAAACAATCAACATTTCAAAATTTAACAAACTCAAAGCTACAGTAAATGCTAAAAGCAGCCCTTGCTGGAAAAGTACTCCAAAAAGGGAAAACACCAATACAGTACCAATTTTCAGAAGTGAAACATCTCCACAGGCTCGACTCCAGCCTGGAGCCCCTCCAAGCAGCAGGGCTGACTTTGAAGTAACTTCAGCACCAGCTGTTGCCACCCTTGCTGCTGCTCAAGGCTCCGTGTTTGGGAGGAGGAGTGGGCCAGCAGCACTCAGTCCCTGGCTCGGTCCCTTGGGAGCATCACCAGACCCTGCACCCCGGAGTGTGCCAGGCACACATGGACAGGCCTGGCCCCCCGGGTGTGCTCTTCTCTTCCCTCACAGTGACCCTTCTGCCTCCTCCTTCCTGAGGCTTAGCAACCCAGCTCCTACTCCAGCTGGTCAAAGTCTGCTTCTCTCTCCCTACTGACTTTTTTTTCCTAATAATGACTTTAAACAGCCTCTGTCTCAAGAGATAACTCCTCCCAGCCCTACTTCCCTTTTACCATGGCTTAGGGGGTTTCTCAGGACACAGATAACATAATGAGGACAGGAGCAACCAAACCAGAATAATTAAGCTCTGATTCACTAATGCAAATGTACAACAGAGCAGGCACAGGTGGCAAACCAGGTGACACTCCTGCAGCCACCTCACTAAGGTGCTGCCTGTCCTCTGCCTGGTCTGGCTCATTCTGCACAGCTCGGGAGCAGCTGTGTGCCCGCAGGTAAGGCAGCACAGCCAGGTGTCCCCTGGGAGCTGCACCCAGGTGTCCAGCAAAGCCCTTGGACACGGCGGCAGCTCCAGATGCACAATTTAAAAACAAGGGTTTTATTTACAGAGGTAAATGAATTACACAGTCAGCACAAACCCCTGTGAGAGTTTTGGTATTATTTAAATTTGATGCACTTTCCCGTTCCCACGTTTTCAGAACTTGACGTGTCACTGGTTGTCATCTTTAGGTTTCCCCAGTACAGCGTGTGGGGCAGGTCACACGCTCCAGATCCCCTCAAACGCAGGCAGGGATTTTACACTAGCTTCACATTTTTCAAACTTTTTTTCACAATCATGAAAGAGAATTTATTTTTACAATACAGACTCAGATTCTTCTGCACAGTCCTGCCACAAGAAGTAAATGTAATTAAATTCAGCAGTCACAAAAGTGCAGAACATATAGGTCCCCTGTGTAATCTTTGGGAGTCATTGCACAATGACGTAAAGCTGGAATGCTTCTCTGAAACTCTGAAAACACAATATTCTTACCATCACACTTTAGTACCTCCAGTATGGAAATGGTGGCTGAATTCAACTTGACTTCCTTTTATAATCATTTTATATTAATACCTCTTTGTTCTGTATATTATCTTTAAAACAGTGGTTGAATGTTGCCTCTTGATGGTCTCTCTCTACTCTCTTGCATAACTTTGGTCCATCAGCATTTTTCTGACCCTTAAACACAAGAAGCTGACAGAATTAGCTTCAGCCTGGCACTGGGCCATGCATATCACACAATGCTGCATAATTGTTAAAGACTGTAACCTGGGTAGGAGTAAGGTACATCAGCACCTGCTAATGCCATGGGTTAATAACTTCAGGAGTTCAGATGTTGTTGGGAAGCAGAGCTGAGGCTCTGTGCTAGCACACAGCACTCCCTGATGCTCCCGGCTGCCACCCCAGCAGCCTCTGGAGCGTGCCTGAGCCATGGCATTTGACTTGGCAAGAGCTGACCATGCACTTGGGAAGACTTAAGTCTTGTGTCTTTCAGGCTTCAGGAAAAGGAAAATGTCAGTTTTTGATCTGAGTACGGTCCTTCCAACAGCAACACATTTCCGCCAAGAGAATTCAACTAGGCAAGGTGCTGAACACTACGGTGGCGAGTGCTGCAGAAAACAAGTTCCACAGATGTACCAAAGAGGAATTCATACAGGGTTTACTGCCAGTGCAGATGCCGGGAAACGCTTCAACACCAACCTGTGGCTAAATCCTTGAAACTATAAAGCACCCGAGGTGTACGAGCTGCAAACCAGCGTTACGAGGCAGCTACTGCCGGGGCAAATACCTGGGGAAGCAGGTTAGGAGCTGCCCTCTCCCCAGGAAGGGTGGCTGTGCATGTTACCTTTTGCCGTGCCGGACGCAGACGCGGGTCGTGAGGATCTCTTGCGCTGCCCATTCTCTACAGTTTCCTGTGAAGCGGCAGAATCCTCTGTTCTTGAATTTCTTCTACTTGGAGTTTTAGACTTTTCACAATTCTCTTTTGTCTCATTACTAATAAAGTGGGACAAAATATTTCTGTTGAAGTGTGAGAAGAATTACGTTTTTCTATGCAAGTCAGACAAGCTGGAGGATGGCCCGACACAGGTACCAGTTCCGGACTATTAGCACTGAAGATATGAAATGCTAGAGATACCAGAAGTTCTATCAGATGAAGAATGACCTGAGTAAGCCAGAGTATAGTCCATTTCTATCAAAAATTATCAGAGGATACAGAATTGAGAAGTCCTCAAAGAGAATATTTTCAACATTAGAAGACCAAGAAATTAGATGCATTATAAATTGTCTGCTCTGTTTTCCACAGGTGCCACCATTACTGAAGTCTAGGAAAAGCAAACAGGTTACATTAGAGACTGCTGCAGTATGGGGGTACAGAGTTGAAATTGCAGATGAACATCAGGAGGAATTAAGAACTCTTCAGGGAGTATGGCAGCTTTTGGGTTTGCTAAAAAGACTTACTCCACTGATCCAAGTGATTCCTTCACATATTAAAAAAAGGTTTCTTTAAAACTTTCTTCAAGTTTTAAAGCTTGAAGGCAAAATCCTTTTTTTTTTTAATACAGAAAGCTTTTTCTGCTATAAAATAATAATTTTAGGTACTGTGGAAATCTGTTTCTTGCCACTGAGACAACAAAGGGAGTCCTACATTTTGTAATTAAATTCCTCTTTTATTTTATGTCTCTTAGCCCTGTAAACTCATCCTGAGCTTTGGGTGTTTTCTCCTTAATTGCAAGACAATTATTGCATTATTGCCAGACAATTTCCAGTGACTAAGCAGTTTCAGAAGTTCAAACTAAACTTCTGTCCTGGGAATTCAAAGGTAAGTAATTAACTAAATAAATTATTCTGCTGATAATGGAAAAGAAGAAAGCTCATTTCAGGCCCTTTGGGTGACACTTGCAGGATTTCGAGAAAGGCTGCCTGAATCAGAGACTGGAGTGAACACCCAGCACAGGGTGACCTGTGTGTGACAGAGATCCCACTGCAGTGTCACCCTTCAGACGAGTCCTGCTTTGAGGGGAAGGACTCAAACCACACAAACTTTAGGGTTAAGTAACAGAAACCTGAAATAAAACAGTTTCTCAGTGGAAGGAGAGACAAACATTCTCAAGGAAGGACACACAGCAGAGGAGACTATGGATTGTAGATTATCTCAGATACAAAATAAATACTGAGATCTATTTCCCCATAAGGGAATATTCTGGGCAATCTATAAACTGGATCCCCCAAACAGGTCTCAAACTGGTCTTCTCCTATGGAACTGGGGCAGCTGAACCTACCTCAGAGGACCCCCAGAGGGAAGCAAACAGGCATCAGCACCTGAAGTTCAGTTAGTAGAGGTAATTTTTATAGATTCTCGTGACTAAATCCAGAGCTGGGATTGTCTCATAGGAACCAGCCCATCACTTCCCTCCTTTTGTAGGAGGAAACCAAGTTACTCCAAGCAAAAATATTTCTAGTGCTTTATGGGTTGCAAGGTTCCCCCAAGGTTTTAAAGGTTTTTAATGGCTTTAAACTGAGAGTAGGTTTAGATTAGATATTAGGGACAGATTGGCACAGGGTGCCCAGAGCAGCTGTGGCTGCCCCATCCCTGGATGTGTCCAAGGCCAGACTGGACAGGGCTTGGAGCAACCTGGGACAGTGGAAGGCATCCCTGCCCATGGCAGGAAGTGGAATAAGTTTTAAGGTCCCTTCCCACCCAAACCATCTGTGATTCTATCAAGTTTGTCCTGTGTGGTTCAACTCCAGGAGCCCAAAGCTGCCCACCGTATCAGCCATCACTAGACCCAGTTTGCCTGCAACCTTTCCTTCTTTTCCAGTCTTGCTCAGAAAAGCTCTGGGAATGCCCCTGTGGTAATTTGACGTGCTGGGTCAGTTTGGAGATGGTCACACAAGGACACTTCATTTGGAGAATCTGCTCAGCTGCCAATGTGCCACCTTCAGCTTTTCAGAAAAATTCTACCTGAAGAAAACTCACTGTGAAATTTCAGCAGAAATGTCTTTGGAAGATGCCAATCCAAATGAAGGTAAATATGGTTCAATATTCCATTCAGAGCCATTCCTGATCTGAGGAAATGTACTGCATTCCCTCCCTTATGAAAGAAGGCACTGCCTCATCTCCTGAGGAACCCAGCAAGGGGCTGCCCCTCTCGCCCTGGCCTAGGGGGTCACTCCACCCACGAGGGCAGTGTCCAAAACCCATCTGGCTGTGCCAGCATCGTTAGCCAAAAACCTCCCCAGGGGCTCTCACTGCCAACTGAGCGAGAGCCTGGGGTGTTTAGAATCTTCCAAGCAGATCTTGGAAACGGTATTTTCTTCTGACAGAACACAACCATTTGAAAGATTATCTTTTAATTCCCGAACATCTTAACCAGGACAACATGAAGTTTCCACCTCACTTTCCTATCAAGTTTCAGCAGAGTGTTAACAAGCAAATAGAGGAAAACTGTTGAAATCAATCCTCAAAGCAGAAGAACAAACTTTTGAAAGACTTCCTTTCAGAAAGCAAAAAATTCACATGACAGCTAAGCTGCAGGCTTTGGGGGGTTAGTTTTGATTTGTCGTGCAGCCATCAAGACCCTTCCAGGACATGAAACATCCAGGCCTGAAAGGATGAGAGGAAACATTGCCCAAAGCACAGACTAAGGAGAAAGTTACCTTATATTCATTGCATTTCAGCAATGGTTTGGAACATTCAACTGGCCTGATTTTGTAGCAGGAAAGAAAGGGTATGGCCAAGAAAATGAAAAGCAGTAGCAGAGGTTGAGCAATTGAAGCAAAGAGAAAGGGACTTCCTCCCACGAAAGCTGTATCTACTCTGAATCTACAAACTATCTCCTTACCTTTGACCAGCAACTACTGCAGCATTTGTCTCAAGTTCTACAAAAGAAAAAGATAATTTTAAAGTCTGCTGTAGAAGTACATACCTGCTGACAAGGCACGACTAGCTCACATTTTTCTATCACATAGTAGATCTCAAGGATAAGCTGCTCTCAAAGCAAAGCAAGCCAAAATACCAAATACCACATTGGCCAAGTGCTCGATCTGATTACAGCCTTCAGGACACCGCAGTCAGCTAAGACAGGGAAAAATTAAAGCCCTGTAGAAGGAAACTGTGGAGAAACTCCCTGACAAGGGCTACACTCTTCTCCCTTTATAAACTTCCATTTTAGACAGCTTATTTCTACTAAACCTTCTAGGTTCTATTAGTTTTTAAGCCTTAAAAGTACCCATCTGGCTCTATTGTGCATGTAAAAATTTGCCTTAACCCAACTGCCTCTCACAGCAATATCTTCTAATGACAAATTTCTGAAGCCAAATTGCACTTGTACAGAATTGGAAAATATCTCAGGGGAGATGATGCAAAGAGAAGTCTGACCTGTTTTCTCTCTCTTTCTCTCTCTCTCTCCGATTTTATACATACAGGTCAGGTTTCCTTTGGAGTCTTCACCTCAGTAAACTGGAAATTTCTCAGTAAACAGCTCTCCTTTTCAGCATATAAAATGTCAAGTCTTTTTACTGTCTGTCTTTTAATTCTCTCCATAGCCACCATACCCTTTGTTGAGAGGGAAGACCTATACCTAAACACAGCCCCTCTCACGAGAAACTGTCAGAGATTTAGGGATTACCACTGCAATGCCATGGATTAACTCCCTGGGCTTTGTCTCACTGCCCACAGTGAGATCCAGCTCAATTCCCTCATCAAACCTGGGGCCAGTGGGGCACAAACTGGGGCTTTGCTCTGACAGCAATTTAGCACCCAAAGTTTGCTAGAGTGTGCACAGTGAACAGAGGCATAAAAAAGGTAAGAAAATGGGTAATGTTTGTCTTCCTAGGATGAATTTGCAGTGTTGCAACATCAGCCTCTTCAGTGTAAATGGATATAGCACTGTCTGAGAAAAACAGACGTGTTGGGAACAAAGGAAGAACAGACCAAGCAATGCAAGGAAAGAGTTACCTTTCTTCCCACCCAAAATTTATACAGGGAGATTATCCAGCAGCAAAAAATGGATAGCATCATTGCTTCCCCCAGCAGGAACTCCCCAGTACAGTCACAGCAGCACAGGGCAATGAGTTGGATGTGAATAAACAAGGGTGTATGACCATTTTGTCTTAATGGAAATTCAAAGAAAACAATTTAGTACAATTTTTACTTTCTGAAAACTCTATTTCTAATCAGATTAGAGATGGCAAATGGATGGAGAGTGGCACTTCCCATAAGTAAGCCCACATCTATCCATTTTCCCTACTCATCTTGGGAATAATTTTTTTAAAACACCCCAGAAATGATGGTGAAACACCATAATAGATGGCAACACCCCAAATCCATCTGCCAGGGCTCCATCCTGAAACACTGCTGAGGGGGCTTTAACAATTGAACAGAAAAACAAAGGATTACAACTCTAAAACACATTTCCCAGCATGGCATGAACATGTTTCTATATTCAGAAGGGTACAATGAAAGAAAGACCCCTCTTACTAGTTCTGAATAGAACTTCAACATTCAAACACAACGTATCCTTACAAATCCAGTCCCTCCAATTTATCACTGAATATCTAAAACCTTCCTCAGTGATTTTTTTATTTTGTACTTGACCCCATCCTGAATCTCCCACAAGGCTTTGGAGACTTTCAAAGCACAATATAACTAGCAAAGAAAAACAATCCCAAAAGCACAAATAATAATAAAAACCCCCACCCAACCCCCAAAATACCCGGTGTGTTAGTGACCACTGAATATGCATTCAAATAAATGCATTTTCAGTTCCAAACGTAAAGGGTTTAGTTCACCTCTATTCTGCTTTTCCAAAGGAGGATTTACCTGTTCTTTGAACAGTACTTTCTGATGTTGCAACTGAACTTTTTTTCTGTGTTAAATGTTGAGAGGATGCTAGAATAAAAGTGGAGGGAAAAAGCATTATTGTCAAAGGGAGTCATAGGAGTTGCTGCGGTGTGATCAGGCTGGTACAAAATGCTCTCTCCCAGCTGACTGCACTTTGGCATTTACAGATGCAATATTTTTAATCCACCCTCCACTTCCCTCCCACCACACACCTCCCCCTTTTTAAAACAAACTTTGGCAAAACTATCCCAAGCAAGTTTTCTCAAACTAGAATGAGTGATGAAATGAAGTATCATAAACCACATTTTCAAAGTAACAGTTTTTCAGCAGACTGAGACATTAAAGGAGTCCTAAAGTTTTAATAATTTAGTCTCCTTTATTTTAACAGAGGTTCTGGGGGAGAATAGTATATTTTTAAGAAATCAATACCCCCACTCCTTCAATTAAAGTGCACAATATGCTCCAGAGTTGCCCTTGAAGTCCTTTGGCAATAAGATGATGATTTAACCTTTCTTAGGTTGACAAGTAAAAAAATCAGATGGAAAAATAATTTTTGTTGGGCTAATGCTTTCTAATCTTCTATGTGATAGTGAACTTACAGAGAACAGGAAGACAAAAGGTTTTGACATTCCTGCTTAAATAAAGACTATCACTTCCATTTTTCTCCTAGAAAGCCAGAATTCTTTCTGTGAAGCTCAAAGGAAGCATTTCCATTTTCCAGCGGCATACAGCTACGACATCCAACAGCCACGGGGAAAGTCACACTGAGGCTGAAGTTTTCAGGTCCCCTGACTTCTGTGGATTTTATCATCCACGATCTTATCTTCTGTGTCTAATTCATGTTGTAAAGCACAATACTCACTCAGCTCACTTCAAGAGTGATAGGTTTATATCCACACCAGATTCAATAAATTAAAAATGGCATCAAGAAATAGCATCAATGTCATACATAAAGTCTGTCAGATGCTCAAATTAAAACAGCAAAGCTCAGATGTAAAGGTATTTTATGTTTTCAAATTGAATGCAGTTAACTTTTTCATTAATTCCTCTGAAATGAGCATTTAAGTTTTTCCCTAGACAAAAGGGGTTTTGGTGTGGGTTGTTTTTTTCTTCTGTTCTGGAGGTTATTCAGCAATTTCCCTAGAGGATGAAGGTTATTCAGAGAGGGGAAATAGTATTATCAGGATTAATTCAAAATATCATAATTAAGTCATTAAATTGAAATAATTTACAGAATCAAAAGTCTGTGGCAAGACCAAAGCAGAATACCAGTGCATCTACCAGTACAAAAGGCACCCTAAGTATTTGTCATTACTGATACATCCGCTTTTCCTCCTTGCTTCCAACAGTTACATGAAGTTACTGAATCATATGTTCACGACAAATGCCCCACTGAAGCAGTAAATGGAAAGTGAAATAAAACATCTGGAACTGGAATCTTGGTGAATACAAGTCTGCGTATCACTCAGCTGTTAGAAACAAAAAGGCAGCCGTCAGCCTCGGCTGCAGAGCCTACATTTGCTGGCGTTCCCGGAGCGCAGCCGCCGGGATTTCCCGGAGCCAGCTCGTTCCCTCCCCGCCCCGCGCGGCCCCGCACTCACCTGCGCTCTGCAGCAGCTCCGGGGGCGCTGCGGGCTTCTCCTCGGCCCCGGCGCTGCCGCCCTGCTCCGNGCGCCCGGGGACGCGCAGGAGGGAGCGGCCGCCGCGGGGCTGAGGCTCGAGCTGCCGGGCGCAGAAGTGCTCTGTTTTGTAAGACTAGGTGCTGGAGGTGTCCCGCTTTTGTTATCGAGTTCTGCTGGTGGTTGCTCTGTTCCCAAACTATTTGGGACCGACGTTTCTAGTCCCTGACCTTCTGTTTCTCCATCCAAAGCATACTGCTCTTCCCCTTTCTCCAGGGAGCCAGTGACCTTCTTGCACGCTTTAGTCAGCAGGAGTTGGCCAATCTTGTCTACTTTTCCCTTTCCCTTGCTGGATGAAACAGGACTGCGTCTGTTCCCAGATCCTGGGCTGCTTGTAAGCAGAGGCGAAACAACAGGTCCCGACTGGGCTGCTGGCACAGGGCACTGCTCGCCCGACCCTGCACCTTGGGAAGTCTCCTCCGGGCTGAAGTCCTTGGCTTGCTGAGCAGGAAGGTGTGAAGGAACACTGGAAGGAGTTGGAGCAGAAGAAGGCAGTTGGACAGGGGATGCCAAGGGATTCAGAACGAGTGATCTGCTGGTGGGAATACTGGACACAGGACTGGTGGACGAGGTGCTGGGAGGAGCGGGCCCGGAGGAGAATTTGATATTCTGTGGGATATGCAAAGGACCAACAACCGCGACCGACTGAGGCATCAGGCTCGAGTTAGAAGTCATGGGGGCTGCTGGAATCGTGCTGGACTGAGAGCCCTTCATCACTTGGATGATTGAGGATGAGTTTATGAACACAGGTGTGATGAACTGTGGCCGGGCGTTGGACTGAACCGCGGACTGTCCCTCTGAAACCATCACTTTGCTCCCCACATTGGGCATGGTGACAACAGTGGACACTAACGCAGATTGCAAGTGGGATGGCAATGGAGCTGATGTATTAGCAGCAGATGTAATAGGGTTGGAAGTCACAAAAACTGTTATCTGGTTGGGGGGTAAAGGACCTGAAATAGAAGAGCTAACAGGCCTCTGCATTACTGGAGGAACACTCTGTGCCACGCTTGAGTTTACTTCTCCCAGTTCCTGGTGCCCTGGATTTGGACAGGGCTCATTATTTTGAGGCAGGCTAAGTGAACCGGATGGCTCCTTGCTCAAGGATGAATCCTGCAGTGGAGGAATGACAGCTATCTTCTTTAGCTCCTCACCAGTGGGGACTATGGGTGCCATTTCAAGACCAGTCAGCCCAGGGGGCTTAATGGTCACATTAGGAGCTCCAGAATTGTCAAGAAGTTGACTTAGAGAAGTTGGTGCCTCCCTCATAGCTGGAGATACCATGGTTTTACTTTCCTCCATGACTGGGAGCTTACTGCTGTCTAAGGCTTGCCCATCTTTTTTTGCCTGTTCTTCAGGAACCAGCACTTTCATTTCTGGAGTAGGGACACCTTTCAGTTCCACACTGGGCTGGTCTTTGCTACCTTGGACACCTTGTGCACTTTGACTCTCAGTATCTTGAGGCACACTAAGGCTCTCCTTATTGTCTTCAGGAATGCCAGTCGCAGCAGGTACAGAAACTGCAGGATTCTGGTTACTTAGCATGGAATTACTTTGAAAACTTGTAGTCACAGGTGTTGGCAAAGAAGAGGGACCAGCCATCATATTTCTTTGTAATTCCATGTTCTGCAAGAGAGGTGGATTCTGCTGAGTTGTCAAGGACAATTTAGCTGCTTTTGAATTCTGTCTGCCAGGGCTTGGTGTAGTTTTCCTACTGGATCCAGGACTGGACCTTCGACTATTGCTTGGACTTGCTCTCTTTGTTCCTCCAGCGTTGGTTTGTTTGCCCGAATTAATGACCACACCTTCCAATTTGTGTGACTGTGAGGCACTAAAACTGGACTGATTGTTAATTGTGAGATTTGATGGGGCTTGTCCAATGGCCTTTAAAGTAGTGGGATTCAGACCCTGCTGATCAAATCCTCTGTTGAGATTAGGCCTGGGAGGTAAAGGAATATTGATCTGGGGAGGGAACAGACCAGCTATAGAAGCGTTGAGCCTCTCTGGAGACAGGCTGATTTCTGAGGGTTCTGTGCTGGGTGGACGGTTATTAGGAGTCTGAGGGTAATATGGCCTTGGGCTTGCTCTGTTTGGGGTTTTAGGCCTTGAAGTTTGTGATGGGGCAGCAACATTGGGAAAATGGTGTGTAAGAGCACTAGACAGAGAACTAGACTGCTGCTGAGGACTTGCACCTTGGGCAGCTGAAAGTGGGGATGGTCCAGGCTTGGGTCCTGTCATCATTAACTGGTTCTGTGAAACTACTAAATGAGATGTCAAATTATTCTGAGCTCCTGATGTCGGAGGGCCCTCAGCTCCACCTCCTTCAGGAAGAGAGGATACTGATGACACCTCTCTGAGGGGTGAGCTGGAAGGATTCTGTACGTTATCCGGATAAACCATTTTTCTTGCATTATTTCCCAGAGGAGGATTGCCTGGCAGGGCCATTCTCTGTTTGTCAGGAGATGCAGGCACCGGCCCAGGCCCCTGGAGGTTCACCATCACTGGCATGTTCCCGCCCTGCTGCATTGGCATCCGTTGAGCATCTGGGTTCAGGGGCCCCCTGGGGGGGTGAACCCCCTGGGGCACAGGCAGCCTGACTGACTTGGGATCCTGCTGCATCATCAGCATCATCATCATCTGCTGCTGCTGTGGGGTCTGGGGGGGTGCCTGGCCTTGCTGTGGGGCTGTCTGGGGTGGCTGCTGCTGCTGCTGGGGCTGGGGCTGCTGCGTGTGTGGCATGAGCTGAGGTGGCATCTGCTGAAGTGGCCTTTGCTCCACTGGCTGAGATGGATAACCTAAGGCAACAGGATGACACATTCATTAAAACCAACCAAAGATCAGAGGAAGCAGAATTTCTATAACAAACAGGACTGGATAGAAAGTACAGCCTGGAGCCTGTTTATCTTGGATGAGAGCCACATTAACAAAACAGGCTTTACAAACAAAGCCAGAGATTTTACTTAATTCATAAAAATATTATTACTTAATGTACGACTTGCATGAGATTTAACTAGATATCTCTTAGTGTATTGTGTCAGCTGCTAACCCAGGTTCACACCACCTGACAGTCTCTGCAACTGCCGATGGGCTTCCTTTCACTGACAAACACGGAGCTGGACTTTCGCTAATTGTTACTCCTTAAAACAAACTTCAGTTTGACAGCCCACAAGAATCACCAGCACACCTGCTACAGACCTGACATTTTATAGAGTACAAAGTAGAATGTGCCATGTGTTACTTGGCCAAAAACATGCTAAGAACCCCCCATGTGGTTTATAATATATCCTATTGCAGACTTTAAATTTAATCCTCTCTACACGCAGAGGATCATTCCAACTACAACCCCTGTTTTTTCTCAAAAATCAGCTATTGGTCAATGCTAAATTTTTAAGACATCAGTCTGTGCTACAGCTAGAAATACAACATTTTATCAGTTATGTTACTGCTGAATAACTCTACAGTACTCACTATGATACCTGCAGGACGATACATAAGAATGGGGCCATCTCTTCATTTTGGGCTAACCCACAGAAAACACTTAAACAATGGTACCAATTACTTACTAGGAGGAAAAAAGGTTTGAACTTGAATATGTGATAGCATAAATAAAATAAAACTGTCACAAAGATCAGTTAAAAGCTCTCCTATAGTTATTACATTCAGATAATCACAGAAAAATCCTGCTACCTGGTGGCCTACTTGCAAAATCTGAGAGTTTAGGGCCTGACTTATCTAAATTCATTCCTTGGTCTCCAGACATCGACGACTGATCACTCTCCTCCAGGCCAGCTGGACGTGATTCTGAAGAACTGAAAGAAAAATAATTGCAGTTAAGATCCGGCCCCCACATCAGTGTTTGATTTCTGCTTCTGTAACTAGGTATTCAAGTAATTAATTCCTAGCACTCTCCACAGACCTGGAATAACCCACTGAAATGCCTCTGCTATAACTTGCCAGACTGGGACACACACACCAGGTCTGTGTATAGTCACTGCCTTAAGTACTACTGAAAAGGAAAAAAGTTGCCTGGTGCTCTGTTGATCTCAAACATTTATTTCTGCTGTGAATCTGAGCTTTATAACTAAGACAATGCTAGTGGATGTTTCAAATGATAGAGCTACATATATTTCAGCTAAACAGGCTGCTCTATGACATCTGTATGGGTAAGCAAGTGCCCTGGGTAGATGCATTTTTAATTTGTTTTAATGGTAGCACCTTTTCTTCCAGTACTGTACCCAGAAGTGACTCACTAAGGGCATCCAAGACCTCTGATAACATCACTGCACAACTGCACTGACGTGTCAGGCACTGCAGTCACTCTCCAGAGCACAGACCTGGGTGGTACTGGGGCTCTCTAAGTGATTACACACTGGTCTGGGTTGGAAAGGACCTTACAGATCATCTCATTCCACCCCCTGCCCTGGGCAGGGACACCTTCCACTGTCCCAGGCTGCTCCAATCCCTGTCCAACCTGGCCTTGGACACTTCCAGGGATCCAGGGGCAGCCACAGCTGCTCTGGGCACCCTGTGCCAGGGCCTCAGCACCCTCACAGGGAAGAATTCCCTCCCAATATCCTATCTCTCCCTGCCCTCTGGCAGTGGGAAGCCATTCCCTGTGTCCTGTCCCTCCATCCCTTGTCCCCAGTCCCTCTCCAGCTCTCTTGGAGCCCCTTCAGGCACTGGAAATGGCTCTGAGGTCTCCCTGGAGCCTTCTCTTCTCCAGGCTGAACACCCGCAGCTCTCCCAGCCTGGCTCAGAGCAGAGGGGCTCCAGCCCTGGGAGCATCTCTGTGGCCACCTCTGGTCTCACTCCAGAGGAGTGTCCTTTTTGTGCCTCAGGGCTGGGGCAGCTCTGCAGGTGGGGTCTCACCTGAGTGGGCAGAGGGCAGAATCCCCCCAGACCTGCTGCCCACGGTGGGGATCAGCCCAGGACTTGGGGGGGTTCTGGGCTGTGACTGCACATTGCTGGGTCACATTCAGTTTTTCATCCACCAGCACCCCCCAAGTCCTTCTCCTGAGGAATCTCATGCTCCAGGAGACTCTCTAGGACAATTAAAAATTGTTCAGACTCAATGCCCAATACTTTGACTAAGTCAAGACAGGTTTTGCAGGCTTAGAAAAACCCCAAGTTTCTATAGCTATCAATATATATGGTCAGAGGATGTAAAACAAAGAGGAATGAAGAGTAGAAGAACTGAACTGCTTATCACCTTCATGAATATATGAAGGTTATGGGAAGATCTATGTAAGAAAAGCTCTAGACTAAAATTAAAGACATCAAAAAAAGTACACTGCCAATAAAGAGAGGCAGAATCATGCAGAAATGCCATGGACAGAAGTAACATTTTCAGCAAAATAAGAATTTGAAATACATAAAGGTGCGGAGATGTATCCTATTTCAATTTACTTGAGAGTAACAGTTTCTGGCATCTGTACAGTTGACACAAAGCTGTAGACTTTAAACCATGGAGACACCCTGGCCTGTCCTAATGCTACCTAATCAATGTTCAAAAAGCAGCATATGACTGGAAATCCCTGAATTTTTGTGGGTCAAAACTGGGGAGAACATACACCAAGAGAGAAGAAAGGCAAAAATAGGGCAAACACAGAAATGTTCCAGCCACTGCTGCTGAGGGCAAGTACTGCCAAGGAAAGCACATTCAGTGCAGTGCTGTGTCTAATCCAGCACATCACCAATTTTTGTGATGCAGGTGGTGTAGGCTTACATGCCTCCACCAATAAGGTTGATGAAAACTGTCAAAATACAGAGATATGTCCCAGAGCATTATATTAACAGCCATAAATGAACAAAAATTCTGGCAGTAAAATCATCCAGAGGAGCTGCAGCCTTTGGTGCAGGTGCCAGCCATGTGAACTGAAAGAATGCCTGAAACTGTGAATGCAATCTCAAATTTGTCGATTTTGCTATTTATTTACAATGGTGGGAGATTAAAAATGCTACAGTTAAAGTTCAGCTCAAAGCTGAGACACGGCATCACTGCACAGACAGGTTTAACCCAGGAAACAAACCTGGTGCACAGTGGATCCTTAGCAAATGCCTCCTGCCAGATGGGTCTGTGCAAATCTGGCAGAACAGAGCTGAGCTTGGTTTGCCAGCGAAAAGCAGCTATGGCAGGAAAGGCTGCTTCTGTCATTGCTGGAAAATTTAAACATCAACTGAATCTCAAATGCAGCTGAAATTCACTGGGCATGTTTAGCAACCACCACTGGTGAAAGATAACCAGAATATGAATAACAAGATGTTTGCATGAGGGAAAAAATATTCCATATTTATTCTTCTCTTCTATTGCTCTAGAGGTAAAAAAATATATAAAAGTAACTGCACACCAGGTACAGTGTGGATTGTCATCAGCAGGACCTTTGCTCCACCAGCTGCGCTCTGAAGTACAACCTTCAGATACAAATCCCTCATCAGAGCGGAGAATTCCAGGAAAACCCAAACCAACCAAACCAAAGAAGGTGGCAGCTGTGCCATAAGGAGAGCAAACCTAAAATGACAGGTGTGGCAGAGCCAGCCCGGCCCGGGAGCAGCAGCTCTGGTGGTGCAGAGGCTCCTCCCCTGCTGCTGAGCGAGGGCATTTCCCAGCTCTGCCAGGGACTGGCACCCCCAGACCTGTAGTGAAACCCTCTGAGTCAGGCTGGGAAAAGCCTCTTTGTCCTGCAGTGCTGTCACCACCTGCACTGGACACTGCAAACCTGAATGGCAGTACTGGGAATGACCTTCCACAGTGGATTATTTCTGTTCTACCAGTGCACAGGGTGTTCATGGTCTGTGCACAGGGGAACGTTAAACAACTGCTTGTTTGTGCATGGATTTAATAGAATTAACCAACCTGTTTTATCCACAATCCCACATCATCTAGCATCTTGTTCCTCAGTTTACATCCAATTACCCACAGTCTTCAGGTTCAGCACACAGGTGCAAATACTTTTAAACAACCAAAACGTCCGGGGTTTCATTCTAATGCAAAGTTGCTCAATTAAGCAAACCCTTGAAATTATTTTAGACTCAGCTGAATAAACTCTTTCAATAGCTCACTTATCCTATTTACATACCAACATGACTCAGTCTGCAATCCATATTACTAACTGTACTTTTGTTACTATGTTATTATTTCTCAGAAATTCTCTCTTTTTAGTGTCTTTATCAAATTAGCTGCATTCCCACACAAGGTTTGCTGCTCTGAATTCTAACATTTCTGAGGAAGAATGACAGAGAGGAAGCTGAGATGAAAAGCATCATATTTGCTTCTGATGCAAGAGAAAGTGATCCAAATCAGATTTAATTCCTGCCAGTTCCAAGGCAGGAAAATGCTGAGCTTGCCCAGCGATGTGAGGGAAGCTGAGAGTGAGGGAGGCAGGAAGGTGTTACAGCCAGCTTTCACTGCAGCCTCCCTCTTTTTGCTGGAGAATAAACTCAGGAACTTTGTAAGAACAAAAGCTCCCTTCTTAGTGCTTCTGCAAGGATCAGGTATTGATATAGTCCATGTAGAACCAAAATGCTCATCCATATCAGAACAACATTCTGGTTCCTTTGTTAATTACACCGAAATCTGATTCAAAGCCTTGAATGGAGCTGTCATAGCTCATTAGAAAAGCTGTAATTGAGACTTCTTCTACTGTGAAAACTTTTTAATAAGCAAATAGTCTTGTGAGGCTTTGCAAGCTCAGAGGAGGAGCTTTATAGACCCATTTATTGATATTCCCAGGCCACACTGAGGCTGAGTGCTCATCAGTAAGACCAATGAAAACAAAATCCTAAGAGGAGTTTTCTTTAATGATTAATGGATTTTTTTTTCAGAAGATGGTGCCAACTCATCTGCTCCCTCTGAATCCTCTGTCACTTCCACAGCAAGGCACTTGCTACAGCAGTGGGTACCATGGTTTTATTGGAACCTATTTGGACTGGAGGAACTGGTGTCTGTTAGGTTTCTAAGTCACCCCAAAGCTGCAGACTGGCCACGCACTTCATTCTGGCCAAGTTACTTTACCCAGCCTTCCACATCTGGCCACAGACTGTGTCCTCCTCCAGCTGTAATCTGAGATCACACAGCAGCAGTGAGGACCGGACAAGCCATACCACGACTGTATACAACTATACAGGAGAGGCTTGAAAAGCTTTTCTCCAAGGCCTATTAAATTAGCATGCTTTGCTTTACCTTACAGCATTTCTGCATTTTATTTTTGTACTAGTTAAGCCAATTAATGATTGTCACAAAAGACCACTTGCTATAGATGATGTGAGTTTTTCAGTCCACAATTAAAATGTCCACGAGATTATTAATTCTATCTTCACGAAGGAATCTTGACACTGTGCAGAAAATGCAGGCTGGGGCTACAGACTGAATAACCAAGGGAAAATTAAAATATTGAACAGTTGCTTAGTACTTGATGCCATCTTCTCTTTGCACTGAACTGAATATGTGTCCCTAGGAAAGGCAGCGTAAACTTCAGGTTAAAGACTTAATGGTTATTCAAAGGGGCCAGACTGGAGGGACCAGAGTCACACCAGGAGCTTAATGTGCTCTTGCCACCTTTTTGTTTGGTTTTAAGAATTTAATTTTGACATTTGGATATTTCTGTGTTATAATTTTCTGTGCAAAGTTTTTTCGTTTTCCCCATTTTTCCCTGATTGAAAACAATCTCCCAAAGTACCATCACGTGGATTCCTGTTAATGCCCCATGGGCTCATCTGCAGCGTCAGGATAATTAGATAAAGCACATCTGCCTTCACCATTTGAGCTGAATAATGGCACAGCAGCAGAAGCTACCACCCTGGGCTGGGTGATAGTGGGCTGTCAATGGCAAATGGTTACTGGACATCTGGCCAAGAAAGAACACGCTGGCCAGAGAAGGAAGAAGAGATTCTGCAATCTTGTATTTTCACTAAAAAGACACGTTCATTCATTATCTTTCAACCTTTTCCATTGGCCTCCTCCCTCTCAAGAGCTGTGGGGTTTTTTTTCCTTCCTAATCTCTGCTAGGCCAGGAACACCAGCATTGCTTGGATTTGTTAATCTCATACCCAGAAAGTACCAGATTCCTCCCTCTAAATTCTAGCTGTAGCCTCAGCTAAAAGAGAAGCTCAGCTCAGTTCCAGGCAGAAATGTGTCAGAATATGCACATAATTCAGGAAACAACCCCCCAAAATCTGTCCTGCACATGTTATATAGAGGCTTCTAGTTCTTCTGAATGTACTTCCCACCCTTTGATCGTGGCTGTCAGACTGCTTAAAAAAGGCAGCCTCCCCCTCTTCCAAGGGCTGTGGCACCATGGGCCGCATGCTAAACTTCCTTCACCCAGTAAAGGTAAGGAACAGTGCTGGTAAAATTTGGTTTATAACTGAGTTTGGATATTTGCATGTTATTTTTAATCTTTAACAACCATTCCGATGACAGGCTCTTGAAAGAAACTGCTACAACATGAATTAAATACAGGTCCTTTCTCTCCCATAACTTGCTGATAAAATATTGACAAGGTGCCTGTGGGGTTTCTTCATGCCTCTTATAAAAAACACTGTAATATTAAACCTACGTTGTTTGTTCTAGCTGTTGATTATTTTTCTTCTTCCTTGGAGGCTTCTTCTTCTTTGGCTTGTTGGCATTCTGGTTGTTCTGTTTGTTGTTCACACCAAAGTGCCCTGCTGAGATATCGCTCTGGAGAAGGTTAACCAAGAGCGGGCTTGTGAGCGTCACATCTTTATTGACAGGAAACACAGGATTCTGCCCACAGGAAACCTGATTCCCATTGGGAGTTCCACTAAACCCCGTATTGAAAGGCAGCCCATGGCCAGAGAAATGACTCCCTGAAGCATTGTTGTTTCCTTGCATTCCTTGCATATGAGAAGGCACCATGTTTGGCTGCTGCACAGGAACCTCAGGTAACATCTGTGTCAAGTTCCCATCGGTGTTTGTTGTGGTAGCAGTATCCCCAAGTTGCTGAGAGATGTGAGGACCAGGTCCAGTGGGCCTTAAAACTTGCCCTTGAATTCCCATCACCTGAGAAGGATTGCCATTCACAGGGCCTTGCTGTGCCATCATCTGCCCAGTGAACTGCACCATGTTTCCTTGCATGTTTGGGGTTGGTCCTCTCATCAGTTGAGCTGGCCCCGTCATAACATTGGACTGGTTTTGGGTATTAAAAGGCTGTTTGTTTCCTTGCATCTGAGTGGTCATCATCTGTTCCATCATTGAGTTTTGCTGTAGCAAGACCTGGCCCTGAGGTCCGATCATCTGATTGTGTGTGGACATCATCTGCTGTCCCTGCTGGGGAATCATCTGTTTGGGTGGGGTCATCCTTTGGGGAGAGGGACCAAGATTTTGGTTTTGAGGTGTCACCATCATTTGGCCTTGTGGCATGAGCTGAGTTCGAGAAAGTATCATCTGGTTTTGAGGGTTCAGCGATCCCTGAGCCTGAATGTTCACCATCTGTCCTTGAGAGGACACGATTTGCTGATGCATCCCCATAAGCTGGGACTGTGGTCCTTGCTGAGGCTGTCCCTGCATGTTGCCCATGTTAACCTGTGGCACCCCACTAGCACCAGCCTGCTGGTTGTTCATATTTCCATGAAGTCCCATTAGATTGGTCTGCATCATATTTGGTGGGCCATGTGCTGCTTGCATCTGAGTTTGAGGAGGTCCAGATCCTTGGCCACCTGAAGAAAATAAAAAGAAAATACCAGTAAGAAACTAACTGGAGTGGTGTAAGAGTTTTCACACCTTTAACTGTCGAGTACTCCAAAATTGTTTTCCTCCCTTTTCCAATAAACTGGTGTATCTCATGTATTTGCAGTCCTGGGATGCAGAGTTTGATGCTATGGATACACGTTAGTTGTCAAAACAGAACACCACACATCTCAAAATAAACACTGGGACTGGTACTTCCCCTGTAGCCCACTGCAGAAGACAGAACAGAAACTTAATTTCAGTTGTTATCTGCACCTAAGTTTGAAAATCTTCCATAATGTCATCTAACTCAGCAGAGTAATTCCTAACCAAAATGAGCTTCAAACCCTGAGGTTACTTCATAATGGGTTAAAGAATAAATGCACACAGAGTACTGATGAAATGACATCATCAGGCTATTCATAATCCAGCCAAAAGACTAATAATTGGATTGTTAAATAGAGACATTTGTGAATTAAAGATTTCATTTTCACACTTTAAGCAGACTTCCAAAATTTTTGAAGGAAGTAACAAATAATCTTTTCAAAGCAGAACAAGATTATTTTGCTATTCTGCTTCTAAGATAATTACACTTTTTTTTTTTCTGGACAAGAAGTTCCTTTTGTGTTGTATCTTTATCACCCCTCACCTCCAAATTTCAGTGCTACCTTCCATTCAGTTTCTCAACAGCTACTTCTGAAGCCCAGACCCACAGTCCTCATCAATAATGGTTGGGTTTTGAGAAACATGAGCAGCTTTATGCTTTTCTTGTCCTTATCCAGCACTACACCCAGAGCGCTGCTGCAGCCCCAGCCAGCAGCTCCCTGTTAATGGCAGGAGTTTGATGGCTTGGGACCCATGTGGCACAGGAAAAGGCATCATGTGCTACAAATGGAAAATGCTGAGGAATGCCCCACTGCAGTCAGACCTGTGTGCTGCACGTTCTGGCTGGTTTGCAGCTGCGGCGCTCCGCTGTTCCCTGGTGTTCCTGGAGCTGTGGAAGGCACCTGACCTTGCAGGAAGTTCTGGTTAGCCTGGCCTGCAGGGAACCCCGGGGGGAGCCGCTTGGGCATTCCTGAACACGAGAATTTTCTGATTAGTTAGTATGGAAAATGGGAAGAAAAAAGTAGAGAAAATCTGTAACTGGAGAATACCTTTGAGTCTGTGCTATCATATGACAGGTTTAGGCAACAATTGGTTTTTTGCCAATATGCAAAATCTACTGAAGACATTTATAGTTCTCACCTGTGCAATAATTCCGTCTAACAAATTACTATGACTAATTTCAAACTATAATTTCAGTACAAACCTTGCTGCCCAGAGAAGGTGAAAAGTCCACATCTGACCTTTTAGAAACCAGAATTTAAAGTAACGTGGTCTGTTGCTTTCTGCTCTTCTGCATCTCTTAGCATGCCCTTATTTCTTGTACACAAACACAAATAACTGGTATTTTTGTTAGTGATGTGCTCCTCTCGCCAGCTCTGACACACCAGGCACACACTCCTCAGTGCTCCTGTGTGCACACACACTCAAAGGGTTTTTTTCATCCCGGAGTGGGCTGAGGAACCCCATGGTTCAGACCATCCAGACCTGCTGCTCATTCAAGCAACCCTGCTATTCCTGCTGCAAGAGCAAGGAACCCTGTCAGGCCCTTATGTGGCACAACACCCTCACTTTGGCACATCCAAACATCACTGCTGCCCTGGGACAGAGAGAAAAGCCTCCCCTCTACCTGCCAACGTGAGCAGCAGCGTGGGTGGATTTAAGAGAACCCACTTCTTTTTAACTCACTGTCCACACAATGCCTCAGACTTTGAAGCAACCCTGCCCACCACCCCATTTATTTTCCTGACCCAGTGCCAGAATGTGACTTCAGTTCCTTCTGCAGTTGCAGCTTTCTTGCACACCTAATTGTACTGCTTGTGCTAATTATCTGGTCTTAGGTTGTAATTAATATTTCAAGGTAATCAAGTCTATAGGTCAAACACCAAATATATTTACAAATACAGAAAACAGACTTCTTGAAACATCACATTGCTGGACTCCAGTTTTAGTTCTGCTAAACTTTTAGGGAAGTTTTTCACATAGGGATGCTTAAACTGAGAAAAAAAGAAAGTGTTAGCTTGGCCTCTTCCTGAGGCAAATCTGATACAAATTCTGATTTGCTAAATTGACTGTGTGAAATGCAAAGTGTTCGAATGCATTCATTTACACCAAACCTTTAAATGCAAGGTGGCTTAAAAATAGAAAGATCTATAATGACAAATTAACATATAAATTGTAGCAAAGAATGAGCATGCACAGAAGTCAGGCAAAAATCTCAGCAGTGGGAGCAACACAGCTTTGCTGAAACCAAGGAATCCTGTCTTAAAATCAGCTGAGGATACAGCTCACAGCAGGATCATTGATTTTAGCAATAAGGTCTACAATAAGACCAAATAACATAATTTGATAGTTTATTTGTGGTGTCACATCTAACTCAAAAAAATTGAGGTTTGTTGGTAGCAGGTTTACTCAAGAAGCAGAACATGGAGATTATTCTGGCTAAAGGGCATGGCTAAAATTTCTGATGGGGACATATGGCTGGTGAGGCAAAACTGCAGGGAAATGTGACCATAATGAATAACTGCTTCCAGATGGAGAAAAAATAAGATACACCAAGTGTAGGGCACTGGCAGATCCCAAGAACCTTGAAACAGAGAAAATTAATCTGAATTCAAATGAGACCCGTGGTACAAACAGTGAAAACAGGAAGCTTGTCCACATCAGTACACCAAGATACAGGAATTCCTTACAGTGTTTTGACAGATATTGGATGTACAGCATGAGAATGCAAGAAACTAGAATGTATTTATGTGTGTGTAGGTAGACAGAGAACATGGCCCATATTTTATAATACACAAAGAAATTAATTCAAAGGCTTAAGCAAGAACAGGTGTATGGGACCTGAGAACAGCCATCCAAGAGGAAGATGAACAAACGAGTGAGCAAAGAGAAGCATGACAATTCTGCATGGAAATACAAAGGGCTCAAGGGGAAAAAAACCACCAAGGACACAAAAGAGATCTTGGGACCGACAAAAGAAATTCCTCCACTGTTAGAGAAGAACTCTAGGAGTAGTAAGGAAAAGAAGTGAGTGCACTGGTCCAAAGCGAAAACTAAAGACAACACAGCCAAATGAGAAATTAAAACATCCCTCAACCTCTTAATTTTAGGATAAGGAGTACAACAGCATGGCAACAACAGCTCTTTCCTCTTTATATGGGAAGAAAGTGGTGACAAATAAAGACAGGATGAAGAAGAAACATTCACAGTTTAGAAAGGAAGATGCAAAACAATGCCTCACTTCTTTAGAAAATGTAAATGGTGACAGAGGAAGATGAAGGGAGAAAGAACATTTGTTTTCATTACACTCTCTTGCAAAAAAATCCTCCCTTTTCTGCCCACAAAGAACAACCCCAAACCTAAACAAAATCCCCACACCATCTCCGAACATCCTACGCTTGCTTAAAGGCAACAGAAGAGCTGTCAACAGGACGACTGGCAGTAATAACAGTAATGCACACAGCAACTCCTCCCTGACCCTTCAGGCATCTCTGTGACACGGCAGGACAGAGAGAAACCAAGTGATGCTGACGCTCATTCACCAATACCCACCTCATACTCCATCTATTCCTTGATTCTGTCTCATAAAGGATATTTTCAGAACTAACAGCAACATTAGTTCTTGCCACTTCATGTTTCTTTTCTTTCCAAAATAAAAGAAGGTCTCAGTACTTCTTACCTCCTAAACCAGGGTGTAAACCTTGTGGACCTTGGTTTTGCTGCTGCATCACCATGAAGTTGGGGGGTACATTCCCCTGTTGCACCATAGGATTACGACTAGGAGAACTGACAGGCTGCTGGAATCCCTGGGGAAGTGTGCTACTCTGGGGAGGCCTTGGTCCCAGCTGCTGCTGCGTCTGGTTAACGGTTGGAGAGGAGGCAGGAGAGCCCTGCTGGAAGGAGGAGGGAGAGGAAGCAGGAGACTTGTTGGTCAGGTGGGGTTGCTGTAGTGGCGTAGGAACCCGTGAGGGCCCTCCCTGAAGGCTTTTCATTTGAGGAGCAGTAAACTGGCCAGGATTGCTCATCTGGGGGAAGTTTGAGTGAGCCTGGGAAGCTTGCTGGCTTCCGAAAGGATATGGAGGTGGAGGATGAGTAGGAGTTTGTACTGTTGCTAGAGATGGTCTTGCTTGAAGCTGCTGCTGCATTTGTCCAGGCAACGGGGTCTTTTTCCAACCCTGGTTTACTGCCAATGTACCCAGTGCTCCCTGGGTTGGAGGAGGCTGAAGTGCTCCAGAAGGAAGCTGGTTCCAGCCAGGGGGAACTGGAACCTGTGCTGGTGAAGTGAATGAAGGTCGAATACCCTGCTGTGGCTGCTGATGTGGCTGGGGGGGCCGATTCTGCAACTGCTGCTGCTGTAGCTGCTGAAAGTTGGCTGAGTTCATCTGCCTGTTTACAGGAACTGACTGCATTGAATGGAGCTGGGGAGCTAAAGATCCAGATGGATGATTTTGCTGCTGTATATTTAGCCCAGATAAGAGTGGGTCCATTGCATCTATTAAAATAGCAAAGAAAAATAATAATAAAAAAAATAACCTACTGTAGACAAAACCCATCACAAAACAAGAAAGGCTAAATTGCTTTTTTGCATTTCATTACTCTGCATAAAAATTCATGTTCCAGAGAAGCCAGGTCTTATCAATTTATATCCTCTAAAATAAAGCACAACAGCCCCACAATGCCACAGACTGGTGTGAGCCTGCTACAGGAGAACTTCTAGAACTGCAGAATCACAGAGTATCTCAGCTGAAAGGACCATTGAGTCCAAATCCCTGCTCCTGACAAGACCACCTAAAATACTACAGGACTAAGAGCATCATCCAGACAGTCCCCGAACTCTGTCAGGCTTGGTGCCATCACCACTTCCCTGGGGAGTCTGTGAAGAAAAAACCCTAAATGTTCACACCCACCAAACCCCCAATCCTTAAACTACCAGTGTATCCACCCTTCCTGAAAAGAGGAAAAAAAAGAGCACCAGAAATATTCCTGCCTCATTGAACAAATCCTCCTCTTACCTTCAGCTAAACATAAAGCTCAGTCACAACAGTTCAACTGCAAAAATACCACTGCCATTGCTCAACACATTGGAACAAAATACCAAACAAGCTGGTGACTTATTAGGCACCCAAATTATTTGAAAAAATTTAACAGATTAAGGAGGAAAGGAGGTTTTCACAGAAAGAGTGGCTCCCAGAAAGGCAGCAAAAATGCTCCAGAACAATTCTGCAATACTCTCATGAGTACACACTCAAGCCTGTGTGCTGAAGAATCAAAATTTAAGAACATTTTCAGAGCAGTACTATGACTAAATTTTACCACCTGGCTGTGAGGAAGGCCGAGGTGTTCGTGGCTGCAGCTCAGCACTAGCACCACTTGCCACCATAGAGGAGGGCACATTTCCACCCTGGGACATCATGACAGCTGCAGCATTGCTCATTCTTATTAAACCTTGAAAAATAAAACAGAAATTATCAAGTCTTGCCATTACATAGAGAAGAATTCTAGAATTTTTCTTTTAACAAGAAAAAACTATATTTGTCCGTAAAACATTTCTTTAGACTTCAAGAATTGCTTGTCCAAAATAACCTGAGGACACACCTCTCTGTCCGAAAGCTCAGATCCCCTGGTATCAAACAAACAAGTTCAGGTCATGCTGTAGCTCTTTCTTTAACATCAATTTTTTAAAAAGAGTATAAAAGGAAACTCTACTGACTCATGAATTAATGTGAGCCTGACTTGCCACTGAAAGCACCCAGTGATGAGATTGTATCAAAGCTATACATGTACCTCAGGCTTTTACAAGATCTGAAACTAGAAAGTAACTGAGGTGTTGCAAGAGAGAAAAAAATTCAATGTTTCACTTCCACAGGCTGCTATTTTCTAAAATGATTGCTATTGTTGCCCTGTTGGTTATATTGCCGTTATGTTGTTGACCTGCAAACAGGAAATAAAGGCACGGTGGAGAGAAGAGCCCTTCTTTAAATGTTTTAAAGGACAAAGATTTCACTACTGTTTAATTAGGTTTCTACAAAGTTGAAATGTTCTTTCCATTCCTTCTCCTCAACAGCCATAAATTCATCTTAGATAAACTGACCAAAAATACTCCTGGTTTAACTGCTTTAAATCCTATTTACTAAAATATTAATTATTTATTTTGCCTTATGATTAAGCTATTTTAATAAAGTCAGTTTATTGTACACTGAATAAAGACTTACACACATTTCCATAAAGGGAACCAAACAGAACACTGTGAAAATTTGTGTATATTTCAAAGTGAATTCACTACACTCAACTCATCTGCTTTAATAGGCTTTATGTAAAAAACCCCAAACTAACCAACAAACCCTCAAACCACCACACCCTCAAAATACCCCAAAACAAACCAATTGGCCCCACCAAAATCACTCCAATGTTTGTGGGACACAATGCAGCCAACAATTTATTTACATAACACAGGACATGGTTTGACAGCACGGAAAAAGAACAGACATTAATTTAAATGGCAATTAGAATTCTGCAAACAATAGTTGCTGTAACCAGTGGAGTTTCATTAGTCCAGCAGCAAATTTCTGAGTGTCTGAAGCTGCACAAAGAAGCCCTGAGGGGATTTACCTTGCCCTCCCTGCATGGGGAATCCCGGGTCCATGCGCATGGCGTTGCTCGCTCCCAGGGGCCCGTTGATCCGCACATCCTGGCTCCTGCCCTGGCCTAAAGCCAAGGTGATAGCACCTTCCCCTAAAGTAATGCACAGGTTGGGTGAGCAGAAGAGACAGAAAAGCAGAACACAGACATTTGCAAAGGGACACTTAAGAGATGCCAAGGAAGGAAGAAAAGGCTTCACCTCCACTGTGCACTTTAGAATGACATTTACACATCACACCACCCTTCTGGATTTCAGTTTTAAGAAAAACAAATGGCATGACAAGCATTACCTGCCCTTGGTTTCATCCTGAGGGTGCTCCTGGACAACTGTCCAGAATGGATAGTGTAACTGTGAAATCTGCTGAAAACTTGTCTTAAAGACAGCCTCATATGAAACAACAGGGAAAGAAAATCAGCCAACCCTTTCCTAAGTCAACACACAGAAAACATTTTTCAGGAGGGTTCCTGATGCCCGGAGCATTTTCAGCTTTTATTTTTATTATTAGTAAATTTTATTCTTGAAAGAAGAAAAGTCTTGAGCTATTTTTTTCTCTGAAGCTAAAGTAGTAACTTAGAAGTTTTGCAACATTAACCAAGTACGCAAAACCGCTTTTTGAGTCTACTTAAATCTGAGCTTTGGAAACAGATTCGGTGTGAAATACCTTCAATCTGAACTGAGAGAATGCCCAGGTCTCGGAGCTGTTGGTTGTTGCTCTGAGCCAGGATTCGCAGCCGCTCGGCAGCTTCCCGGGGGATGTTGAAGGTGACACGGACACTGTTCCAAGGCTCTATCTTCTGCACTTTTAACTTGTTGGATTCTTAACAAAAAACCAATCAAAGTCAGTTTTTAAACACATCTGATGAAACAACTTGGTTAGAAAGTTGAAAAAAATGAACCAGTATTGAAAATTGCCAGTGCCTAGTCTCAGGTACAGGAAATTTTTCCCCACACAGGTGTACAGTGACCAATGCTGCCAAAACACATCAGGGATTTTCCAAAAAATTAGCAGTAAAAAAACTACTCAAATGATAACCAATGCAACAGACAACACAATCACTTGATTACTCAAAAATTGAAATATTCTGTGGATAAACTACTTTGGAAAGATAAGAAAATACCTATTAAAACAGATTTCATACAATTATAGGTATAAGGTTTGGGTTGGAAAGGACCTTAAAACCCACCTCATGCCACCCCCTGCCATGGGCAGGGACACCTTCAACTATCCCAGGTTGCTCCAAGCCCTGTCCAGCCTGGCCTTGGATGCTTCCAGGGATCCAGGGGCAGCCACAGCTGCTCTGGGCACCCTGTGCTAGGGCCTCACCATCCTCTCAGGGAACAATTTCTTCCCATTCTCCCATCTAAAATCTAGACTCCTTCAGCTTAAGGCCATTTCCTGGGTCCTGTCCCTCCATCCCTTGTCCCCAGTCCCTCTCCAGCTCCCCCGGAGCCCCTTCAGGCCCTGCAAAGGCCTCTGAGCTCTCCCTGGAGCCTTCCCTTCTCCAAGTGAACACCCCCAGCTCTCCCAGCCTGGCTCAGAGCAGAGGGGCCCCAGCCCTGTGATACATTACATTTGTTTGTGAACCAGATGGATGTGGGAAAAAACTGACTACAGGAATGAAACACTTGAAATATTTGCTCTACAAACGCTTGTGAAACCATCTTTTTTTTTACAAGACCAGTGCCAACAGTCTTGTAGAGTCCTAGCAATATTTCATTGATTTCTACCTTATTATTTAGTTTTCTGGGTAAGTATTTCATATCCACTGCCAAAAAGGGTCTTAAAGTCATGCAAAACATTTACTTGCAGGTTTTTTGAAAACCTGTTCTACACATGAGTCTTTCTACATAGATCAGTGGTTTTCAAAGTAACAGCAAAAAGGCTGGGCAGTTCATTTTCCAAAGTGATACCTACCTAAATGGTTGCTACAAAATGCAGCTAAGGATAGTTAAAAATATACTCCCAGTATAGCTTTGTAAGTTTCCAGTTTCTATCTTTCTGTAAAGAAAGTTCCTCTCAAAACAGAAAGCTCTGACCCAAATTTTCATCAGCCAGCTCCTCCACTGTAACCTTAGATTTACTCAACACTTGCTACCTTCTGGAGTCTGAAAAACATGTTAGTTAAGAATACCAACACTCATTCCTATTTAGGAATCTCTTGTTCACCACTAATTCACCAAGCCCCTTTTGCTGCTACAGTAATGGAATTATTAAATTCATCATCGTTCTACCTATAAACCTGGTTTTGGCTGGAAACATGGCAGGAGTTTTAAAATCCCCTTTTGTGGAGGTTTGAACAGTCCTGTATTTTCTGTTAGTAATGTTCCAATATTTTGCATACAAAAATTGTATGATCAGTTTTGGTATTTCTATATATTTGTACCCAAGTTTCTCATTTCTCAAACACTGCATCTGCCAAGATAACCCCATGTTATTTACTAACTCCACATTCTGGATATCCTATTTTGCTCTGAATCAGTTTAAATAACTTCTCACATGGATAATTTTCAAAATAACTTGACATTGATTTTAAAAATTTGCTTTCTCAGCCGAGGTCTGAATCATATTTATTAATCCTGGCAGTAATATTTATAACAGACTCAGCATGCAGATGCCTCTGTGTAACAAAGGTGACTACGTGCAGCTACAGACTGAATATATTTCACGTCAAAAACACAATTCATCTGTGGTATTACACACATCCCTTCATACCAGTAATGGCCTGTTAGTTTACACCTACTTCCAACTGTTTGTAAGATACAGCTCAAAACTGTGGTATTTCTTCATAGTATTTTTGTCTTATCCCAGCTTTTTTATCTCCCTGAGCAACAACAGCAAGAACCCAACAAAGTGATGCCAGCTGACTACATGGACAAAATTGAAAGAAAAGAATAAAGTGACAAAGAAATTCAGTTTGGTTATTGAAGAGTAATGTGTTATTTTTCTGAAAAGGTGTTTGACACTGTTAAAGAAAACAATCAAGGCTACCTAACTGAGCAGGCATCAGTAATCAGCATAAGACCTTTCGCAAGGATGCTCAGACAGGGGACAAATGTCTTTTTCCAGATCTAAACATGCTGGTAAAAGATGTCCAAAATAGCCTGCTGTCACTGATGTGCCATGGAGCTGTTCCCAGAGCTAGGTGAGCATTCAGGGGTACATGAGGGCACTCGCCATCCCCCAACACAAATCAATCAATCAATCAATCAGGTAGGGTAGGTCAGAAAAGGGCAGTAATGTCACAGGTACTGGAGAGTGAAGCCATTCTCAGATGCAGGGCAGTAAAACACATCTCCTGCGTGAACAAGCCTGGTTTCACTTTCATATAACACAGTCATGTGTAATAGAGGGACATGAAAGAGAATAAAACCAGGTAAAATGTGCAAACAGAAGAAAAATGAATGAACTTGCTAAATGAATCGGTTTTAAACAACAAAACAACTGCAGACACTTGTAGTCTGCATTTCTGAGAACAGCTTGCAAATTCACTAAGAATAACCCCAACAAATATCATGACAAACCAAGTAGCTCAAACCCAATATAGTCTGATTTTAGTGCAAGTACCCCGACTACCTGAATAAGGATTTTAAAGACAGCTGAAAAGTGACAAGAAGGTACATTACCCATATGTAAAAGGCCAGGCACATTCTCCAGTATGGTGTCCAGCTTCTGCTCAAAGTCTCTGTCACTTATATTTCCTTTAAAAGCTACAAAGATTGTGGAATCCCCAGGAGCAGCCTCCTGTTTCAGTTCATCTTCCTCTAGTCCTGAATCAAAATCCACCTCTAAGTCTTCCATAGCTGAGGAGTACAGGGAGGCATATGTATCTTTTAAGTTAGGTAAATCATCCAAAACCATTGTTTCCAACAATGGGAGCCTGTCAGACGTCAAGGTGATGCTTGGAAGGGAAAAAAAGAATTATAATACGTTTAATAATAATTGTGTAAGGACATTAACAGCTGCTTTCAATGGCACATTTGGTCATTGACAGAAAAACCTACCTGGTGACCCAGTGTTGGGCTCTGTGAGACCAACTGTGTGAGGCTGAAAATGGTGGCCATGGCAGTGTCCGAGCTGTTCCTCCACTAGCACAAACAGAAGGGGTTTCCTGACAGAATCGTGCTGCACGGGACTTGAGAAGTATTCCAGTTGATCTAAAAGACAGACAGGTAGAAAGGAAGGTAGAGGATAAAAAATCAGAGGAAAATGAATTATATTCATCTCCATATCACAGAGGGGACAAGCAAGCACCTGGTACCCATGCTGCAGTGCCTGACTATCGGGAGACTGCAAAACTCACAGCAACAGCTGAATTATAGAATGGTAGAAAGAACCACCAAATTTAGTTTTAGAGACTGCAGGTGCAATAGGTGCAAAGCACTGGGACAGTCACAGCACATTTTAACCAGGAGAAATGTAGCGTTTGACAAATATTTTACTCACACCCAGGGAAATCTCAGGCATACTATGCCCACTTTCTTAAAGTTTGTAAAGATTTAGGTGTTTTCAGCTTCTTATGCACATAACAACCTAAATCCGCTCCCCCTGTCACAGCCCACAACTCTCACCATGCCCCCACATTGTGCTCAGATAAGAATTCAGTAAGTCAAGTCGCACATCCGATGGATTTTGCTTAATAAAACATCTAAAGTTTGCAATAAATTTTGACATTATGACATTAATCTAAGCTGTTACAGAAGTACAATCTGTGATAAAATTATCCCAAAACTTACAGTGGTCACCACCAATGTTAAGATACACATTTTCCCACTCCATCACAAGGGCAATGGCACTACCCTTTCCAGGTGAGACACCTGCTCTAACACTCAGCACTTTGCAAGTATTGCTAAAAGATTCAAACCATCTGTAGAAACAGCCAAAAAAAGAACCTGTTCCTGACCACCACTGTCAAAACCAAATCCATTCACCAGCCAGGACTGTCAAGACCTCATAACTCCAAAGCTGTGGGTATTTGGCACAACCCACCCAGAAGGTTTAGCTCAGGACAACAGACCCTTGAACAGGATACAGATTGGGGTTTTGGCAGAGGTTCAAGTTCCCAACACAAACTAAAACCATAACTTTGAGATTAAAGGTGAGCTGAAGATACTGGCCAGAAAACAGCCTTTTCTAATAAAAAAATCTAACAATGTTAGACAAGCACAGATTCAGCTCTGCACTGTTTGCACACTCACACAATGCTGCTGAAGGGACAATATTACAAAGGAAAAATCAGGGACTTGGAAACCACAAAATCCCCTCAGCTTTGGGTCAGATCTCTACACATACACTCACTATATTTAAAAAATACAGGTTTTTTTCTTCCTTGCAAGCCTACCCCACACCAGGCAATCCAACAGCACAAAGGAATAATCCCCTATTTTACATGGAGTTACTCTCTCATCCTGCAGCACCAGCTTTCATCCTCAAATCTCAGATTAAAAACAGAGCTAATTTTGTCTCACAAGCTCTTCTGCAGTCCTGCATCAGAAAATAAGTTAAATGTTTCACAGGCACTGATCTATTTCCATAGTGCTTTCATATATTTATTATTCCCATGGAAATTTTAAAGATGGGCAACAGAGAAATAAATTTTAAAAATTCATTACCAGGTGAACACAGAGACAATGAAATCTTCTTTTTTTCCCCAGACTCCTTGCTGCTCAGCTCTGTGTCTAAATTACTGCTCTGAGTGTTTGGCACCTCCATTAAGTCAAACTCCTCAGTTTCACATCAGGTGCCCAGATAATGAGAATCACAACTGATAGGAGTCTGTGAAAAGATGTTTTAACTGATTTTCTCACGATTTCTTGGACAGGTAACTTCCTTACCCAAGCTGGCTCTACACCAACCAGGAGAGCAGTCCTTCTGCTTCTGCATTCCTACATCTTTCATTCCATATCCACAGACTCCAGCGAGAGAGGAGCTGGGAGTCCTACACAAATGGCCTTTTTAAGGACCAAGCACAGCCATTCAGTGCAAGGAATGAGGCAAACATCCTGTGAAATATAAGCACTATATTTCAAGGAAAATGACATAGAACATTATTTGTCAGAAAATCTTGAGTCAATTTTTTAGGGAGAGAAATCTCAGCTCAAAACATAGGCTCTTACATGTTGAAAAGGTACAACTACTTGGAGGTGATGGGGTGTTGCACCTGCAGCAAGAAACATGAGTACACCTGACAATCCCTAACACCAAAGAAATAAGAATTTATCTACAAGAACAAAAACATTTCAAATCTTTTTTTGAATGGAAGAGTCTGAAGCCTCCATCTTCCCTGTGAAAGAGGAGAAGATCCCCAGACTGCTTAAATCATGGTTTTTAAACAACTCATAAAAATGCTGCAGCTTAAACCAAATTTCATCAACCTCATCTCAACGTGCTAAAATCTGACAGGCTTTGTTGAAGTTATGGCCCTTTGTAAACACTATAAAAATCGAGTTTTCTAAATCCCAAAGGACCACAGGCCTCGTTTCTCTTGACTCAGAGAACCACAGGACCGCAGGGATATTGTGAGTGAAGGAAACAAACCAAGACCAAGCTTTACATTTTACCTCCCAGATCAGCACATATAGCTACAGCTCCCTTTGCATTTTTTCCTTACATCATGCTCCTCAAGGATCTCTGCTACATTCATCTGCACTCCCTCCTTCTCAAACGCACAGAATTTAGTCCGTTCCTATACTCAAGTATCATTTATCTCAAGTATGACATGAGAAAGTGATGATTTGCAAAATTTTCTTCTTCAGGCAGTGCACAGCACACCATCCATGTCAAAGCAAAGGAATCCCAGCTGCACAGCATCCTAACAACTTCTGTACTCTCATGGTTATAGGGTCGGCTTCCATAAATCCTGAGCAAGCACTTGACCATAATTAGCAGGTACCTTCCCTCAACACTCTTCCACACAAACACAAAAAGCCTTCAGCGTAAGCATACACAGGTAAAACGCTGGTCATTCAACAGTCCATGTAAACCAGAACTCCCAGCAGGTTATGGAGGGTCTCTGATGAGTAAGAACCACACCTGAACTGATCTGCACAGCCGCAGCACACTTCAGGAACTCAAGCACTCATGCTCACTTGGCAGCACAAAAAGGTCACTGATCATCATCCTGCCTTCAAAAAGCACACATGGCCTCCTTCCTGTCCCTGTACCTGCTCCTTTAGAGTTTCCAAATTAGTATTTCCCATTATACTATTGTTTCTGGAAACTCAGAGCAAGTCCAGTGCTACCACATGGCAATCATTTACCTTCAAACCTGGCCTGGAACCGGCTACAGCAGCAAAACCAGTGTTATGCCTCTTTATTATAAAGTTGGTCTTATTCAGTACAGTCTAATCATTAAAAATATCTAACTGAAGTAAGAGAGGTGGGGATAAACAGCCAAAATGGCAGGCCAAAATGCACCTGCACTGTTGTATGGGGACAGTAGGTGGAAGAGCACAGCCCATGAAGACCAGGGTGTCCAACCCAAAGGATGCAGGGCACACCCGGGGCTGCTGGAGCCAGGAGCTCCCAGGCACACTCAGCATATGGATAAAAAAACCGACCCACTAAAATGTGCAAAACAGAGACTCTTCAGAGGAAGAATTCCCACAGGACAGAGGGTGCCACAGTTGAGACCTGGGCTGATGGACAGCTGGGTCACACACGCACCACCGGGAGCCCAAGGCATTTCGTCATGCCCTGTGCTGTCCCCACCAGCAGCCTGACAGCAACAGACAGCCTGCACAACAAACCCAGCACCACGTGGCTGGGCAAGGCTTGAAAAATCCCATCCAGACCCCGGGAGAGACGGGATTAGAGCAAAATCTGAAACAGCCAGTTGTCACTAACTGAGGAGCAGCTGAACACTGGAAAGCTGGCAGGCTCTGCAGTACCTGGAAGTGCTGGTCTCTGGGGTGAAAAATAACACACAGGAAAAAAACCCCAACAGATATCTTTCCTGATATCAGGAAATCTTATCCCAAGGTTCACTTAACTGATCCAAACTTATGTCAATTTGTCTCTTAATAGAACTTGAAATCTCTTGCCTTGCTTTCTGCTATCTATTGCACTACACAGAGCATACAAACCAAACCAAGGCTTTGTCTGGCCACCTGTCCCAGGTTTTCTGCCACAGTCTATTGATTTACAAGCTTTTTAATGTATTCAAAATAAACACTTTCACAACTGATGCCACACCGGAACATGCACTCTCCCAAAACAAACAAAAAGTACTAAAATCCTGCTCTACATCTCAACAAGTACTGTTCCAAATTACACAAAAGATTGGAATGGGTGAGAGCAGAAGGAAGGATGGATTGATGCCCTTCACAGATGGCACAAGCTGGCACTAAGCAGGGTCCTCATCCTCACACTGACCATTATTTAAAGCTGCAACAGGGAAGGGAAAGAAGTGAGGTTACAGTCAAATCCCTCGGGGAAACCAGAATTCAGAGTGAGGAGGGAAAGTCTGGGATAGCTGTAGCAACATAATTTCGAAAGGATTGAAATTGCTTTTGCTGTCACTGAAAAATGGTTCTCAAGCAACTTAATAGAAAAAAAAAATCAGGAAAAAAGGATGTCTTGGCTAATATACTTCAATGTTTTCTCCTTCCTTTGTTTTAGGTGCCAATGAGAAAAACATGTAAAGATTTTAATGGTGGGGGCAGAGGAGGTTCAGCTTTGCAGAATACTGCTGAGAGGATGGCTTTCTTTTAACCTGTAACATGCACTCTTACACAGGCTTCCTTTAAAGTGTAACACCTATAAACCCCAGAAACACTGATCACAACACTGTCTCTCCTGGAGGTTTGTTAACAATGTGTTACCCTCCTACAGCTGTTTCATTTGTTGCCCAGCATAGTGATCTTGGAGCTTGTTAAACCCGAGCAATGAATAAACCTAGACACCCACGATACAAAGATTAAAATAACATCACGGTTTTGGGCAAAAAAACCCAACAAAGCTTTCAAACAAATTCTAGGCAAATGTCATATAACAATATAACACAAGAAGATTAAATAAGGCTAAGAATCAGTGTTATAATATAAACGAATACCTAAAAATAAACTTAAACATGCACTAAAATTTCCTCTAAAACAACTTAGCCAGGGTTCCAGTAACTTTGAACTTTAAACGTTGGTGTTAGATGAATGACACCACTAAAGCATCTCAACTGTTCTCCTTGGGAGGAACAGCCACAAACCTGATGGCAAATACCCCTAACCCTGTACAGCCGAGTGGGAAGTCGGCTCTGGAGCCAGCCCAGCCCTGCAAACACACACAGCAGTGGGGACAGGCAGGGGGAGAACGTAAAAAAACAAGAGATATTCAGATGCATCACATGCTCATTTTACCTACCAAAACAAATTTCACAACTTCAGTATTTTGGGGCGTGCAACAGGATTTCAGGTAATTCCAGACTGGCAAACATGGTTAAACAGCAACTCCCAAATATGGAATCCTGAAAGAAAACCATCACATTTCATCAGACAATAATGCAAAATAACAGAAATGCTGAACATAATGGTGAATAGCTCCATTTTTAATACACAGTTTTGCACCAAGTCAAACACTCTCCTCAGCAATGTAAAAGCACATGTTACTATATTCAGATTCAAACAGCAAAATCTGAGGAACTTGAAAAATCAACCTTTCATTACAGGCAGAAAATCGAATACTTCCTTTAGCTGGAAATTACATTCTATTCTTCTAAACAGGGCAAGTTTTATCTACAATATCATATTTATTTAAGTTTTAGGACAAACTCATCTAGATTAAACTAATCTTCAGAACAGAGAAACTGGCACAGCCAGGATGTCCCTCAGCTGATCCTGAGCAGGCGCCTAAACCAGCTCAGGCTAAGCTCATTCCAGAAACACGTTCCGAGCCCGCAGGATCACCTCAGACAGACATTGTTGCTGCAGGTGGCCAACACAGGGAGGTGAATCCATTCCCAGCCCCTGCTCCTGGTCACGGGCTCACCAAGCTGCACTCCTGCTCCTGGGATCATAAAAACACAGCAGTAAAGCTAAATGGCCTCGGAACAACAAAACACCGCCCCTCGAATCAACGGGATTTATAGGCACAGCCTAGGGGTGGTTCTCAAGGAGATTTTCTGCTTATGTGCTTGCCTGCTCATCAGTGGGGAAGGGGACTGCCCAAAAACAAACAGGGCAAGCAGAAGAGGGAAGACTCAGAAAGTAAAAGCAGAGATTTGTTGTCTTCTACATAGACAACAAAGCAAAATTGCTTTAAAAGCCTTATTGTGCTATAGCCTTTGCAATTCTGCCAACCCAGCAACTCAGAGAGAAGGAAAGAGGTTTTACATTAAATCATATATGCTTTGCAGCACTTTTTAATAGTCATCTAATGCTTTTCAACCTCTCGTTATCTTCTTGTATGTCTAAGTAATTGTAACTCAAGAAGTGTAGCACCTAGTCGAAGGCCCGATGACTAAATCACAAGCAGTGACCTGTTTCCAGCTATACACACCTGTCTAAATACCATGACCAGACAACAAGCTGAGGAGCAAAATCAAAACCTGAAATAGGAAATTTTAGTATTGTTTGTTGTGTAAGCCAAAACTAAAAAAGGTTTTCATGTTCTACAGCATTAGTTCTACTTTTTCACCCTTTTCATAAAAGGATGTTCCACAGCCTAAAACTGAGTCCTGTGACAAACAGTCTGGTTATCTCCAAAGCCAGGCCAAGACTTTACAGGAAAGGCCAGGTGTTGTAAAAGCTGTTTTTAAGGAAGCCTCCAAGGTGCAGCAGCCAGTCCCCATACTGAGTGCCTGTGCCTTAGCCTGGCAGGGTGAGGGTGATTTTGGCTAAAGGGTAGGGAAGTAGAGGGAAGAAAAAAATCTTCTGAATTCCTTGGTGCAAGGAACCAAAGGGTTTCTGTTCCTCCAGTTCTCCCTTCTGAGTGTCTCTCACCACGACACCTAATTGCTCCAAATGACTGGGAAAGACAGGCTGCCCTGGCAAGATCCAGTGAGAAACTGAGAATGGTCAGCCTGGGCTATTGGAAGAAGAAGGAAAAATAACTGCTGCTGTCTCCATTCCCATTGTGCACACAGGATGAGACCAAATCTGGTTAATGAAAATGAGCAATCAACATTGGTTCATTAATTCCCACTTTCACTACAGTAAGTTATCTGACAGACCTGGAGACTGAGCACACACCTTAGCACACCCCAAGGAATGACAGAAACAGCCCTGTGAAGTGTTCCAGCTACAGAAAGTTTTGTTTAGAGTTTATACTTTCCCAGACACCAAGAAAACAAACCAAGTTAGTCTCCAGGAAGGCAGGCTTTGTTCACTCACACTGACACAGAACTAGTCACCGCTCCTCACACTGGTCTGCTGCACTCCTATAGCCCTCAAGTGTAAAACACTGAACCCCAAATGTTTCTGACAAGGAGAAAATTACAGCTTGTTATAACACACATGACTCTTTGCAGTGATATCCTGATGTAGTCTGACAGCAGGTTGAATGAAACACCAGTTTGTTAAAGTTTCATGAAGTTTGCTGAAAGCCCACGACTCATGCCAAGCTGCAGCGGACATGCCTCAGCTGAGCCATTTGGTTTTATCCCAACAGAATTTGACTGCTGAGATGCACAGGACTGCTCTAAAATGCAGGATGATAACTCCAGCAGCTAAGTCAGCCACGTAGAAATTACCCTTTTCAGCAGCCGAGATACAAACCAAGGCAGCTGCCAGGCACAGGGGAAATGGGAATCAGCAATTCTCTTGGAAGCTGCAGGCTACCCAGCACAATATTTGGTCAATCAATTCCCATTAGCTGAGTTACTAATTTCCCATGTTCAGGATATTTCCATTTGGAAGAAGCACACTGTGAATACTGACAGAGCTTTGCAGTACATAACTTTCCACAAAGATCCACCAACGCAATCAGCCAACAAAATGAGATGCTATTTAAAATCAGGAGCATCTTGACTGTATTTGATCTCGCCTTCAAAAGTTATGAAAAATGCCTTTTCAAGTAGCAATCTGTGCTCTGTGTTACAACAAGCTTTTTATTTAAATCTGAATTTAACCAGTACCAGACCTTTCTGGGCTGACACATCCCACATTTGTTCCTTTATCACCAAAGTCTCACAGGGCTTCCTAAACACCAGTAGAACTAGCCCAGAAATTCTCGTGATCATGAGCAGTGAACTCAGGTTTGACTGAAAACTGCATCTTCTGCAACGTTATTCCTTCTTGCATCTAATACACATTTAGGAAATCTCAGCGAAGCTTTTAAAATTCTGAAACTATACAAAGGATTGAAGCTAAAACAAATGGTCAAAGAAATTCTTTGATAGGAGACACTCAGTATCAAGGAGATTGTTTTCCCTGACCAAAAAACTAATCTTCATGTAACAGAAGCAGGTACAGCTTTGGTAAAAATTAAGATTGTTCTGAGAGTTTCCTGACTGTATAAAAACTTGCAGTTTATTTTGTGCTGCTCTGAGCTTCTGGAAAAATCAAATTTCAAGTGTTATTTACACAATGTCACTACTGCCATTAAGAACCACGTAAGCAGCTTTGGACCTTCTGGTAAAACGTGGATGCAACAGAACTGGAGAGCAATGCATTCTTGCAGGGATGGGAAGAGCACTCCCAAATAACCTTTCGAAGGAACACTTTGCCATGCATGGCAATGGGTTGGAATGAGGTGGTCTTTAAGGTCTCCCCCAGCCCAAACCATTCTGGGATTCTGTAAATGCAGAACAGAGGCTTAACTCAGTCTCTGTGAGCACCACACAGAAACTACAAAGAGAAACGCAGTCTTACACCAGCTGTGTTGCCCTGGCAGGTCATTTGATTTTCAAAACAATAAAAATTATAAAACTAAAATGATTTGCATAGGACTTGGAGAATTCAATAGCATGCATCTTATGGTGGAATAACTAGATGATGCCCTTTCATACATCAGACTTAAAGCATGGGCTTCCATGTATGCAACTGAGCATGAGCAACTTCCCGTCCCAAATTATTGGTTTACACAAATTAATTTAGACAAGGTATCATTCATCTCCTGTACTTTGCTATTTTCATACAAATCCAATCCAAAGCCCCGTGTAGGGCAATGCTTCAGGGCACTCATGCCAGCTGGAGAAGCAGGCAACTGGTCTCAGCTCTAAGAAGACGATGGCCCTCACAAGCTGTGAAGTCCCATATGTGTCTCCATCCCTCACCCCAGCTCCCAAACCAACAGCACTGTGACACGCACTGGTTGGCTTTATTTTTTCCCAAATGCATAAAGAAGGGTTATTTACTGAGTTACAGCCTCAGGGCTGTCACATATACACGACAAATTCAGAACTTATTTCTATTTTTGATTACTACAGCAGCAATTTTTGATGTGCCATTCAGCGTGCAGGTGGGATGCTGTTCCACTGGATGGAAAATGATGCTCACTGCCCAGTGGACTGAGAAAAATCCCCAGCTCCTGGACCTCTGGAAGACTTCCACTACTGTCCTTCTGCGTAATCCAAAGCTTAGATTAACTTTAAACTCCAGCAGCATCACTCTAATCATCCAGGACACAAGACAATCTAAGTCTTCATCCTCTTGAGCTAAACCTCCAGCTCTCCATGCAGGAACACGCTGACTAGGTGACTGAAACACTCAGTTATCTGCAATTAATGAGTAGCTCCTGCTGAAGAACATCAGTGACCCGCTCCAGAGGGGACAGCTGAGCCTGTAACAGTGTCAAGACAAAACACAAAACATCCACGTCTCCGGTAAAGCAAAGGTGAGTTGCTTGTCGGGCAGGTGGAAATGAAGAGACTCGCCTGGAGATGGAAAACACCTCACCTGGAGCCTGATGAAGTATCTTCCCTGCTGCCTCAGTTTGGTATCATCTGGGGTTATTTCTCCTTCCACTGCCAGCCCTTACCTTTCTCCAGCCCTACACATTCTTCCTCATTCCTTCTGCTCCAGCTGTGCATTAAGGAAAACGCTTCTGCTTGAACCCAGTTTTTGCGGCACTGAGGGTCAAGTCCTGCTGCTCAGTGCCCTACACGACAGCAGGCCTCCTGCTCCCTCACACCGTCCCCACACCACAGCTTTGTATTTCTCAACAGACACCACAGGATTTTGAAACAGACACCCCTATCACGCCTTCTGCCCTTCAGAGGCTCTCTAGTGACCTATAAAATGTCACCATTCTCAATGCAAACTGTTACAGCCACATCAACTCTTCAATCCCTTCAGCAGCAAACCCTTTGCCACTGCAAATCTATTAAATTTAGTGACTATGTGCAATTGGGTTGTAACTCCGGCTTCCATCTGAAAGCAATCACTATGGTACTAGAAAATCAAAATATACTGCCAATCTAAGGTTAAGCTATCATGTTGAAACATTTAACATCCCTCGCAAAGGCAGGAACCTTTGTTGTACTCAGACAGCACAAAGAGTGGCATTACAGCTGTTCAGCAGAAGTTACCTCCACAACCTGTATTTTCAAATATTTAAGCCACTGAAAAATGGAAACACCAACACTTCAAGATGCACAAGGACCTGTAATTCTTTGGCTTCTCTACACACAGTTGTTTCTTATTTTAGAGAAGCACCTGCTTTTTTACTAGAAAAATGTAAAATTACTCCATCACCTGGAAGCCTGTTGTAAACAAGTCCTTCCTCCAAGTCCTACAAAAGGACAGGCCTTCCAGAGAGAATGGTTGGAGAGCGCTGCTGGGAGATTTCCAGCCAAAATCCAACACCTAACAGAAGACCCCTCCTTGGGTTCAAAATACTAACAAATGTAATTTCTCAACTGAAAGTCAGGTCTGTGTGCAGCCCCCCAAGTTCTGATCTCCTTTCTTCTCATAGCAGAGTCCGGACACAGTGTTACTGCGAAACATTTTCTCCCAGAGCCGGGTAACTTTCAGAGGAAGCCGATGGCCTCAGTGGATACTTAGAATCTGTAGCAAACACCTCGATGCCGTGCTGCAGGCACTGCGTGCAGTCCCCAGGCCCGCAGACCCAGCCATTCTGAGCACACGCATTGAGACCTTTGTTTCTCGCTCCACAAGATACATAGAAAAGCTGGGACCACTTGCTATAAAGCGAAAAGAGCTGCTAAATCCAAAAGTTGTGGTTATTGCTCTTGGTAACCTTTATGGAAAACGCCAGATTTGTTCTTTGTGGTTGTTTTCTGCATATAGGAAATACTGAAAGGTGCCTTAGCTAAAGAACCAGTGAGAACAACACACAATAATTATAAAACCAACAAGAAGCACTGTCTTTCTCTAAGAGAGGTTTTACTGTAGTAAAACTCTGAGAAAGGTTTAACTACAGTTCCCAGTGAGGGGAATGAGCACAAATGTGTCTATCAGGAGGCTGAGGGGTTATGGAGAGACAAAGCTCATGAAACTCCAACCTGCTCCCAGGATGCAGACCCACAGAAAGGCTCTGTCCTTCCATTCCCCAAAGCAGCGGGAAGGAATCAGAGCCCTGAGCTTTCTGAGATCTTTTAAAAGCAGCTGAAATTTAGAGAAACGCAGAAATCACACGGAGGGGACGAGTGAAGAGCCTTTTTCTGACTGGTTTAAGAGTCACCGAGGACGCGAACAAAAGCGAAACGTCAACGCGCTCCGGCTGACACGGCACAAAGCCGTCACCGCCCGCATGAGGTCAGGGCTGAGGGACCGGGCTCACACACAGCGGCCGGACCGCGGGGCAGCTCCCGGGTCTGACAGCGCTGCCGGCCCGGACGCGCTCCCAGCCGGGCCGGGGGGCCGGGCCGAGCCGCCG
>VXBT01006374.1:128826-153420 GCA_013400235.1 Oriolus oriolus
CCCGAGCGCGCGGGGGCGGGGGGGGCACCGCGACCCCCAGGCCGGCCCCGGGACCCCCCCGCGACACCGCGGGGACACCGCGGGGACACCCGGGAACACCCCGGGAACACCCCGGCCCCGGGCACCGGGCGCCACTCGGCAGCCCCGCCGCGCCCCCCGCGAGAGGCTCCTCCGCCACGGGAGAGCTGTGTCCCCCCCGGGAGGGGGGCCGCGGTGGCGGCTGCTTCTGGGAATGGAGACAGAGTATCTGCCGGATGAAGTTGAAGAATAAATGATAGTTGGGACCTTTATAGGAAATTTCCGGGAAATGAGGTTTTTAATTCGGATGAATTCTAATTCAGAACGTATCATCCGAAGGTGTCAGACTCTTTGAATATCCCTGAATTCTACTTTCGTTTAACCACTGGGAAGATGGGGAAGAAGCCAGGGAGTGACCTGGTATGGACTCGGCAAAGGCCACAGTGCTGAACTGTTAAATTAAAGGTCTATTAATGTGATTAATGAACAGGTCTATGGGCCCAAAATCTCCAGTGGGCGATGCTAGGTCCCTAAAATGTCCCCTCAGCACATAGGGGTTTTACAGCTGAAGGGACCCTCACAGGACACACAGCCCATTGGTTTGTCTCTTCCTACATCCTTTATTAATATGAGAAATGGGTGATTAATGTAGAAATTCTGGAATGTCTGGTTTCCTGCCCATTGTTGCTGTGGGCAGAAAGCTCTTGCCTGACACTGGGGGAGAAATGAAACACATGGCAATTCCTGTTTCAGGGTAGGAAAACAATCAAAAGTCCTTGATGGAAAAAATAAAGACTTTGGTCCCACAAAAGCACGTGTGACTCAGTAGCTTGAGCAGGTTCTGGGGGTTGAGGAGGGGTTTCAGGAGAGTGTGTGCAGCTGGAGCCAGCCCTCACAGCCCCCCTTGGCTTCATGTGGAATACTGCTGGAAAAACAATGTGGAAAAGGGATTTTTTTTTTTTTGTGCAAAACCTTTTAAATACAACAAACCCACGTCTCACTGGGCACTATAGCTTGCAACACAGAGAAAAACCCTTTTTATAAATTCCCATATAATTGCATTCCACAAAACCCACCAAAACTAAATAATTAATGTCATGGTTAGTATAGGAGTTATCTCGAGCATTAAATCTGGTGGTGTGTGCAGAGCTGCGGGCAGATTGCCGCTTTCCTTTGTGTGTGAGGCTCTCAAGCTCCCCGCTGGCAGAGGGTGAGGAATCCTTTACCCAAGGATTGTTTTGCTCGTGCCTTTTTGTGTCTTCCACAGTCTCTAGGGCAGTAATTCCAGTGTGCTGAGACAAGGGCAAAGCCCCCCCCCCCCCTCCCGAGACCCTCAGGGGTGTCAGGTCAGAAGAGATGGGGGTCAGTCACAGGGGTGGGAATGAGGAATGTTCGATTCACCTGATCATCTGTTGGAGTTTCCATTTGCCTTTGTGTGGGTGATTCCCAGGCTTTGCCTAGCTCTGCTCCTGGATTTTGGGACTGGCTGGAAACACAAGGAAGCTGAGAGAAAGTTTCTTTGGTACCAAGAATTAACCTTTCTTCCCCACATGACTTCATGTTTTCCCTGTTTCATGAGACTCTTCTTAAACCAGCTGCACTGAACTTCCCCATCCAGCCTCATCTTCCCCAAAAGGCGTCCCCCTGAGAGAGAGCTCACAGAGAGAACACAGAGAGATCAGAGCGCTGCTTCTGAAAAACCCCAGTGTTTCCCACTGCTGTTGCTGTGCTTGACATGCCAGGTTGTCCCTCAGGATACTTGACTTGCTTGGTTTTATCTGTATTATGCACATTGATATCAGGCACATCTCAAATCCCTCAGCAAACAAGAACAAGTCGAATGCTGTTTTCCAAAACCTGACTTTTCTAGAAGCACAATACTGAGGTGTCCCACCAAGATCTGCTCAAGCCATCCAAGTGCTGTGATTTTCTGATCTGGGCTTGAGAGATCGCAGATGGACAACTTCCCTGTGCCTAGTCACACAGAGAGTTTGCAAACAAGCCCTCCTTTCCTTAGCAGCTCGAGGCCTGTACCCTTCATTCTTCAGAGCACGCTGCTTCCCATGGCTTCTGATGCTTCTGCTCACTGCTGGGAAAGACCAGAACTGGTTCAGTCTCACATAATTAAAATTAACTCCAATTCTCATAAAAGAGCCTTGTCACAACTGTGAGAAAGCAAAGGGATGGTGGAGCTGAAGGGACACCAGGCTGACAGGGCACAACCAAAGACCTTTTTGAGGCATCTCTGCTGGCAGTTGAAGGAACCCCAGGTGGCCTCGCCATCCGCTGGCAGTGAGGAAAAGGGAATAATGTGATGTGGAGGGGCGACAGGGAAGAAATATAGGACAGCTCCAGACCTGCCACACCACATCCCTGCAGCAAAGTGTGCTGCTGGCTGATCTCCAGAGCTGAGCTTACTACACAGCCTGGGTGTTCTGGGTCTTGCCCAGGCTCTGTACAGCATAACCAACACAGGAGAAGCTGTGGCTGCCCCTGGATCCCTGGAAGTGTCCAAGGCTGGGTTGGACGGGGCTTGGAGCAATCTGGGATAGAGGAGGGTGTCCCTGCCCAGGGGCTGGAACTAGATAATCACTAAGTTCCCCTCCAACCCAAACCATTCTGTGATTTTTTTTTGTCGTTCTGTTTGTGGAACTCATCCAGGAGCAGGCCCTCCATTTGTTTGGGATGCTGAAGCTTTGCTGCAAAACAATGACACGCAATGATACCACAGCACCTGCAGGGAAGGAGGGCTACCTGCAGCAGAGACAGCTGTTTGAGCTGCCTCATTGTCCCCAACAGAACACAAATGCGTTTGATATCATGACAATCAATATTGTGGGTTTATTTACACACATTTTCATATGGCAGTATTTTCAAAGGACAGGTATTAGACAGAAGAAGTAGTTGGACTCATGACCAGCTTTGGATTTTTCCGAATTTAAATATTGTACAATGACTTGAACAAAATAATTTCCCCTCTAACACCGGTACAATGCTCAGTTGGAGAGAAGGAAGGAAGATCTGTTGCATTGCAGTCACTATCACTTTTGCTCTGGTGTTTTGTTAAACTGTGAGTGTGGTGAGAAAGAGAGAGGTGGGCAACTGGCCACAGATGTGATAGACAAGGCAGAGTTACACAGGAGTTATCTCTCCTCCTCGACTCTGAGGATATGGAAAGGTGGAACCTGCTGGGTGGGGAGTCCTGGCTGTGCCAGGAATAGCCCTGGTGGGTGAAGGTCCATGGCTGCCCAGGAGCTGTTGTAACACAGGATGCTCCCCACAGGCAGCAGGGTCAGTCAGCTCTGCCAGGACAATCTGCACCTAAAAATTGCTGTGACCACTGGAGAGCCCTTTGAGGGCAGCGTGTGTCAGTGCTCATTTTTAATGGTGCCCTGCCTCTCCAAAACCAGCTCTGCCTGTCACCTTTCCCTGGCCAGGTGCCAATTTCCATCACTGAAGTATGGAAGAACTTTCCAAAACTGCTGGAATCACCTGGGTGCTACAGAGCTCTTCCCTGATCTGATCTCTGCAAAACTTTACCAACCCCTCGGTGGTTTCGATGTTCATAAAAGAGATGCAGGTTTCCTCTCAGGGTGTTTACCGAGGCTTGACTCCCCTTTCTCTCCGGGATAAGCCCTGTCGAGTTGGGCAGCAGTGGAAGGAGGCTCTGAGATGATCTGGAGGGAGTCTCGAGCAGGCACCCGGAGGCTGACCCGGCCGGCCGACACTCAGTGGCACTTTCAGTCTCGCTGCCCCAGCTGAGGGACCCCTCAGGCTGACACCGGCGGAGCTGCAGGACGCTGGTCATCACCCCTGGAGACGGGGGACCAGGGCTGCTCTCTGCCCTGCCCTGCCCCTGGCAGCGCCCGCTTCCCCGGGGATGGGGCAGGACACGCTGCCGGAGCGCAGCAATAACCGGTGTGCCCAGGGCTGCTCTTCAGCAGGTCCCACAGCCGTGCCCAGGGGTCCCTTGTCCTGTGCCAAGCCACACCAGCAGCGACTGACCACCCTGACCAGCCCAGCAGCCCCTGCCCCACCCGGAGTGCTGGGAGCAAGGCGGGCTCCAGCCCCTCTCCATGTCTGGGCACCCACGGGACAGTGACGGGATCGGAATGGCACAGCCCCAAACCCAGAGCAGCCTCATCCCCGCGCTGCAGGAGGGCAGTGCTGGCGCCCGCCCCGTCCCCCTCGGGGTGCTCCATGTGCCCGGGTGAGCAGCAGTGCCCGAAGCCCCCTGGCAGTTTGTCACCTGTGCTGGGAGGGGCACTCAGCCCTAGGGAGAAACACGGGGGAACTCAGCCGCAGGGCTGGCTCCAGCTTGATCCTGAGTGAAACCCAGTACACATGGACAGGCAGCACTGCAAACCTGGGCAGAAACAAGCTGGCCACATTCCAGATTTGTCACATTTAGCAAAGGCATATTTTAAAAATTTATTTACTTAGTTTGTGTTAATTTTGTTCCTTTTAAAATGGTTATTGCTTTTTCTCAGCCCCTTTGTATTTTGTGTTCTGAGCTCCTCATTGACACTTCCATGATGAAGCTTCAGGACAAATTCCGCTCCAGAGCTGTCAGAGCTGCAAGGGCCAGGCTGAAACCAGCACAGGTACTCTGCACACACACATCTCTGCAATACAGCCCTTTATTTCGCAGTGTCCACCTCACCTGTACCAAGGGAAACATCAGGTATTTCTTGGTGCCTCATGTTAAATTCATCAGCTCTTAAGTTCATTAGGTGTTAAATTCATCAGATCACAACAGATGGGCTCAAAATACTCGAGACACTGGGCCAGTTAGTAGATTAAAGGTGTCCATGTTGAATACATCTGTGCTATACTGATGCTGCTTTTAAACAGAAAAAAACGGGAAATAATTCAGAATACCTTTACTTCTCTTAGCTGGAACCTAGGGGCATAGGTCTCATCTTCCAATTATTTTCAGTTTTCTCTTTTTTTTGCAACACAGGCCATGATCCAGCAGAACACCTTGGAACATGCTTTATTTGAAGATTCTGGATAATTGCTGTGAAATCGTACTTTGGGCCATATGAGTGCCCTTTTGAATCAAGACCAAAGTCTTTTACTCCCAAACACATACACAGAATCCAGCATCAGAAGTTGGTGAATTCAGTTAATAAGGAGGAATTTCATCTTTCAAAGTGTTTTGTGACATTTCATGCAAAGTCCTGCACTGCCAGTGACTTGACCATGTATTTTGCAGCTGTTCATAGAGAACCTCCATGCCCAAGGGACAGATCTGGGCTGGGACAGACCTGGGCTGGGACAGACCAGGAACCCCCAGACCATGTCCAGAGGGGTTGAACACACAAAACTGCCTCCTTCCCTTCCCACGCAGCCCGGAGAGGTCTGCTCCAAGACACATTTTGAACTCTCCATCTTCAGGCAGTGACCAACTCTAGAGCTGATGACAGAAAAAAAATAAATAGATTTGAAGTCCCTGTGGTGAACGAAGTCTCTTCTTGGTGGCACAGAACACATCTCAGGTACAACATTGTGCTTCCCCCGCCCCAGCTGAGGGCACAGATGCACTTGGAGCAGGAAATGCTGGTGGTCCTGTCAGTGGGAGCTGCTGTGCACCTCTCATGGGTGGCTGCACTTCAGCAGAGCACAAAAACACCTCTGTTTTCACTCAGCCCAACATGCTTCACTGGGGTGTCCTGAGATCCACAGCTCTCAGGTGGCAGGGGCAATTACTCCAATTACCTGCCCTGTGGCCCTCACTACCCCAAAATGAGCCACACACTCCCCATGGCATTGAGTGCCAGAGGGTGGCACAAACAGGGCGTCACAGGGTGCCCGGGAGGAAGGTCAGGGTGAGTGGTGTGATCATCAAATCAAAGAGCAAGACAACCATAAGCAGACATACATATATAATATGTACAGTGGCCATGGGTGCATTTGCACCATGAAGGAAAACATCACATTTTAGACTGCAGAAAATGATCAAACTCCAGAATTTTTTGGTGCCAGGTGCCTCTAACTTGCCAGCAAAAAGAGCAGGAAATGTCCAGATGTGGGCTGAGTGATGTAGTGCAGATGTCAGCTGGGGTATTCTTCCCTTCTCAATTTCAGACACAAAATGCAGGAGCATTCTTTTATTTTCACTACATGCTGTGGACAGAAGATCATCTCAGTAGAGTTTGGTTTGGTTTGTACCTTTTCTCTCAGTCTCTTCAGCTTCTCCAATAGATTCACTACTACTAAAACACAGAGCTAAGTCACAGCCATGAATTCAGTCAGCAGAAATTCCCAGGCCTCTCTGTAGGAATGATGCAGGCTTTTGGAACAGACTGAGATAGGGCAGTGGAAGGAAAGCTCTGAACCCACCCAAATGCTCTCCACGTGGTCTTCAGGCCGTGGTCTGTGGTTTTTCACAACTGTGTGGAGTAGTGCTAAGATATCTCCAAAAAGTGTCTAAGAAAGTTAAACTTGTTACCATTAAGCTGAAATTCACCACTGAGGAGGTTGAACTTCTGTAAGAAAACTACTAGGGGGTGCACAAGTTGTTAGAGGAAGAAGTTGTTAGAGCTGTTGAAAACCATTGCTCTGGTTACAAAATCAGACTGCCAGTGAGTCTGCACAGCAACTGGATTCAAAATATTTACTGCCAAAACTCAAGGTATGTAGTGATGTGAGCACAAGAACCTCCCTGGGATGCTGCACGCTGGTAAAAACCAGCTGGCCCAGGTGGAGTGTTAGAGGACTCCATGGTATTCCAGCTGCAGGCACCTACAAACACTACATTAGGCTGTATTAATTATTGGCTTACACTGGAGGCAAAGAAGGAACTTGGGAAAGACAGGGAGATGAAGATAATCATCATCAATAATAACAGCAGCAGCAGCAGCTGTTTTTTCCCTTGCTCATGTTCCTGCTCCCTAAAAGTAAGATGCTGGCTAGAACTGGGCTTTGGAAAAACTGAACTGTTAGCAAGACTGCCAAAAGAAACGTGTGCTCCTGCCTCTCCTGTAACAAGGACTGGGCTGCTTGCAATTCAAATCATTGAAAAATAAAAAGAGAGCTGGATGTTGGAGCTGCCGACTCCTCTGGTGCTGTCGGGGTGGGGAGTGCAGAACATCTTCCCAGCAGTGTGTGGGGCTGGAGAAGGGGCCACTTCAGAACATGCACATCACTGGGGTTATGTGTCAGCCTTGGTCACAGAACACATCCCCTCGGAGGTGCTACAAGATCGTGGCTCCGGCCGCATCTGCACTCCTGGGGTCCTTCAGGCCAATGATGAAACTGTTGGTTCTCCTGGCCCCGTGAACCAGGGACACCACTGGGACTTTATCCACCTGATGGCCCCTGGCCACAAGCAATTCAATGTCTTCTTCAGGAAACTCACCTGCAGGGATTTGAAAAGAGGAGTTGGTAACTGAAACCAGTGCTGCCTTTGATGCAAAGGTCTGCCTAACGCTGCTGGGGTCTGCAGTGGGGGACCCTGCCTGCAGCCCCTGCAGAAGGCTCCAGCTGGGCAAGCCAAGGTCCAGGGGCCACTGCTTTGTGCCGTGGGGTATGGAAGGATCTACACCACCATTTAAAGACGTGGAAGATTCTCCTCTTTGGAAGAAGAGGAAGATACGTGGTTGGCACCAGTTGTAGTTATTCTTCTCAGGGAACATGAGGCAGTGCCCAGTCTTAGTTACAAATAAGAGTATTAACAATTATTAGTCAAAATAAGATGCAAGACAGCTGAAAACAAACAACAGTAAAACAAGTTGCCAAATGATAAGTGTCCCAAGTTCTCCTGCATGTATTTCTTAATCTTCCAGACCCCTACCTCAGGTTGCTGCTCTTCTGCTTTTATTTGGTTCATTTGATGATTTGTAATTTCTGTTTGAGCAGAAGTGCCCAAGGCCCTGGAGCTGGGGATGCAGCTGGACAAATGCAGCAGGGACACAGAAAGCCCACTGGTATTCAAGCTTTATATGTTGTGTCTTAACATCTATCTTGTTGATGCCAAATGTCCAAACTCACCAATTAGGACCTTGTGAAGTTTTAGATTTAATTCCATTTTAGTTTCCAAGTCTGCAGGGCACAGTGCAGGACAGATCATTTTTAGATTTTCCTCTGAAATGGGAAAGCCCAGAAACTCTGGCTATTTGGTGTGGAATGAGAACCAAATTTCACTTATGGTTCGCTCTGGTGAAGTTTGGGGCGGTGTGAAGAACACCAAATAGACCAAGACTTACAGTAACCAGGACAAGAGCTGACAGTACAGACTCCAAAGTGCCAGCACTGCTGCTGTGTTTTCAGCACTGTCAAGCTACAGGCCTTGCCATAAGCCTTGCCTTTTTCCCAGCTGCTGGAATTAAGGGACATGGACTGAAAAGTGAAGGGATATAATTTATGGCAGTGGGAATAAAGTGCAGGAAGCTTTGAACACATGTCTGGGTGAAGTTGAGGCTGCAGTCTTGTTGATTTGGATATCCTCAATGGCATCCTCCTGAAGGATTTAAGGACAGGACAAGGCCACTACCAGGAGGTGAGCTGGGACAGAGGGAGGGCTGGGGAGAAGCACCTGAAAGAGCTTGGAGAGGTGGTGCTGGAGGGGTCAGGGAGCATTTCCAGGACAAGAGAGAAAGGACATGGCTCAGCAAAGGCTCCAAGCTTTGAAGAAGTTGAATTCTGATTTTTGTCTTCTCCAAAACCCTCCACACCCCTGGGGACTCTAGAACATGGTGATCTGTGGCACTTCCATTGCAGTGCGCTAGGAAAATCCTGCTCTTTTCCTAAACTTGCTGGATTTGTAGGCTGCACCCCACCCAGTGTCCATACTCACTGTCAACCTGCAAGGTGTTGGATTGAAGCCGGGGGTGAAGTCGACCGAGTGACAAACTTTCACTCAGATTCTTGTTAAACGTTAAAACGTTTACCAAAACCTGCAAGAGAATAAATTATCCTCAGTAATAAAAAAAGTGATGAGGAGAAGCCAACTTCCTGGGCATCCCCCAAACTGGTGGCTCCAACCTCTGCACATGCAGCAGGCAAAGGAGATTTTGAACCATTTACTAAACTGCATGAACTACTGCAGGGGTGTGCACACACTAAGAGGTCCTTGGAATATGGCCTGTATGTTGTTGGTTGTAAAGCAGGACATTTTCAGGGTAGCATGGGCTTTTTGTCACACAGCTCCTGCTAAACTAGTGGAGTTGTATGTCTGGAACACGATGTAAGCTCTAAATAAGTGTTTGTTACAGCCAAAAGCTCAGCACGTGACTTCTCCAAACAAAGCACTAGGAAGCAGTTCTTGGCTTTGGTTTTGCTCTGAATAATGCTTTCCAAAAGGTAAGGAAACTGGGAGCCCAACTCGTGCTTTTCTTTTTAGCAATCCATTACTGCTGTACATGCAATCAAGCTATTGGCAAGTACTTCTCTTCATTAAAAATCATAAATCAAGAGGAACTGCCCCTTATTTATATCCACTGAATTTATATCCAGTGTTGAGCAGGAGGAATTCAGTTGGGAATACCCTAAAAGGAGCTTTTCATACAGAAAAGGGCTAAAGGGCTGCCAGTTTTCTGCAATTCTCTGAATAGCAAAATGCTCCTTTTTTTCTTAATCATCCTTAAGATGAGTTTTGAACAGGTATTAGAATGACAAAAACCATTATAGATTTTGCCAAAATGGTTCTCCTCTACAATTATGAGTGGTGTCACCTAGAAAGGTGCAAGAAAAGTAAACTGGTAACCCTGAGAGATCTGAAAAAACCAAAGTGAGGACCTGGTGACACCAAAGATTGAACCAGTAACCTGTGGCCACCAGTTTTGACCCAGCCTGGGACAATTAGGAAGGGAAAGGAGGCGACCCTACTCAGCTTTGAGCTGAGCAGCTGCTCTTGAGGACACGGCACCGACCTGGACGATGCTGCTCAGGGCTCTGTCCCCGTTGTTGGCTCCCAGACACAGGTAGGTCCCACACATCCCCTCGGAGGGCCTCACGATGGTGGGCAGCAGGAAGGACCGTGGCCGCTTCTGAGGCTGAAGGAGGTTTTGCTGCAGTTGAAGAAAAGTCACACCAAAAAATGTCAACAAGCCACCTCTCCCACAGAAGGAACACGGAGTCCGTCACCCTCTTCCAAAGAACTACCCCAGCAAAGTGGGGTGGGTTTACAGTGCACTGGAAGGCAGCACTGGAAGCCACCAGTGCAGGTCTGTATTCATTTCTTTCCAAGACCTGAAGACATTTTTCCTGCTACCTGTTACTTTTTAACCTGCAGAGCAACAATTCATAAAGAGAGTCCTTAATACAAGCTCACACTCTTATTAAAGTGCATCTCGGCTGCAGGGAAAGTAGGTAACAGTGTTGTTTGATAGTTGTGCATTGTAATAATAACTGATGGACATGAAGTCCTCTGTTTCTCACTTTCAGGGGCTCATATAATGAAAAATAGCAACTTTCTACAGGCTGTTGTCTCTCTTATTAATAAGGCATTAAATAGCTTCCCTGTTGTGAAGATAAGAATAAAATTGGGAAAAAAAAGGTAAATAAAGAATTTGTCACGTCATTCATTACCAGCCTGGGAATGGAGTGGTTCATTGTTTTATTTTGCCAGGAGAAGTCCAACATCTGGCTGTTCAGGAGGATTCCAGACGGTGTTATTATTCCACTGCCAAAGGGACGATTCAAAGAACTGAAAAGAAACACAAAGAAATTTCATAAAAATCATCCCAGAGCTTTGTGCACACCTTGAGGCTTTTGGGGCTCCAACTTTCTGTCCCACCTTGTCTTGACAGAGATTCTTCAGTGGTTCTCTAGGGCTGGTGAGATTGAGGAGAGGCAGTTTCCCTGCACTTAGGAGCAGGAGCCACAGCAGCCCTGTCCCTCCCTGTGTTTGAGGATTCCCTTCGCTGTGATGGATCTGGCTCCATCAGTCCTAAATTTGCCATCAGCTCCACAATACAGGCCACTCCAGCCATGTTTCATTGTGAGAGGGCTCTAAGATTGCACAGGGCAGAGCAGCAGTGGCCCACACATCTCAAGCCCATCTCTCTCACCCCTCTGCTGCAGGACTGACTGGGACAGAGCAGCCTGGCTGCTCCAGGTCCGCTCCCATCCTGTCCTGCTGAACCTCCTCCCTGCTCCCACCCCTGAGCTCGCTGTGGAGGGAAGAGGCCAGTCCTTTACCTCACCACAGCGACGATGAAGTCGTCGGGGCCCATGACGAGGACCTGGCTGGCGGCGGTCCCGCTCTCCAGGGGGAAGCGAGGCACGTGGAGATCGGGCGGGAAGGACTGGGAGTCATTGATCAGCTGGCGCAGGGAATTGGCTTCTGATTTACTTCAGCAAGGAGGGAGGGAGAGAGGAAAGCAAGCCGTGAGCCTGGGGAGCTGGACATGTCCTAGTGTCTCTATACAGCTATGGCCAGGTGTCCTGAGGGGCTGCACGAGGACAGGGAGCTGGTTTGGTTCACCCCAAGGAAAGAAGGGGTGACAAAGCAGCTCAGTCTGCACAGAGTGGCATTCAGTCTGCCATGGACCTCCAAAGACTCTCTCTACCCCTGTTTGCCCTCACCAGGAGTAAACCCACCCCCAGCGCCCAAGGTGACAACGCCAGCTGAATGCCAGTCTTCAGCAGGAGGACAAGTCAGGCCCAGCCCAGCCACCAGCTGAGGCCAAACCTGCCTCTGAGGTGGGAGGGTGGGCTGAAACCCCAGGCCTGGTCTCTCCTGCACATCTGGGTGTTCTGCAAGGCCCCAAGCCCCACAGTGGGGCAGGGAGAGGTGGAAATGGCATGTGTGGCCATGCCCACGGGGATGGCTGTTTGTCTGACCCACTCAAAGGGAATGGCAAAGTGGGAGCTCAAGCTGGCTCCAGGAAACCTCTGTGTGAGGACATCCTGTGACACATCCTCAGAGCCCCATGGCATCAGCTGTGATCCTTGTGAAAGAATGAGCCCTGGGAGGACACTCAGGGTCTGACCTTTCCGTCATAAAAGCAGAGGGAGAAAAAGCTCAGGGCAGAGCAACCCCAGGAATGATATCCAACCCACACATCCTGCAACTGTCACCGTGCATGTCCTCCTCAGACATACCTCACCATGCCTTCTGCTGTGTGAGTGACAGACACGTCACCAGATGGGTCTCCCAGGTTGCTCGCCAGACTCAGGGCTATTTTTAATGTCTAAAGAAAGAAAGGAAAGAAAGGAGAAAAGGAAGAGAGGAAGAGAGGAAGAGAGGAGGAGAGGAGGAGGAGAAGGAGAGGAAAAGAGAGGAGAGGAAAGGAGAGGGGAGGGAGGGGAAAGGAAAAACATTTATGTGGCCCTGGAAATACAACTTCTGATACTCCAGACTGGAAGAGGTATCTGGTGTCCTGGTGTGTTGGCTAAAGCTTATGAAGAAAAATGACCAAAAGCCTGGGTTCTGGGAATACCTCAGTGCAGAGGGCTGCCACATGTGGGTATGGGAACCAAAGAGCCTCAGTCTGGCATGGCAAACTGTGCTGGGGGAGCCGAGTGAATCCAGCAGCATTTGTACAATCACACAATCACAGAATGGTTGGAGTTGGAAAGGACCTTAAAGCTCATCACATTCCACACCCCTGCCATGAGCAGGGACACCTTCCCATGTTGCTCCAACCTGGTCTTGAACACTTCCAGGGATGTGGCAGCCACAGCTTCTCTGGGCAACCTCTGCCAGCAGCTCACCATTCTCACAGGGAAGAATTTCTTCCCTACATCCCATCTAACCCTGCCCTCTGGCAGTGGGGCGCCACAGGTGCAACACACCTGGCAGGAGCTGATGCCCAGCTCAGCGGTGCAGCTTCATTGCCAGCTGGCAGACAGGGTCTCCAGGATGCCACTTACTTTCCATTTCCATTTCTGAGTGCCCACCACAACAGCAGAGATCAGACTGAATCCCAATGGCACAGTGGGTGCTGGGCTCGCTGCTGCCTCTGGATCCCAGCTCTGCTGGCCCAGTACCAGTGCTGACAGAAATGAGCTGTTCTGCTCCCCAGGTGCTGCCCAGCTCCTGGCTGTAAACCATCCAAAGGGTTTGAACAGAAAGCATCAGTCCCAGCACATGTCAGGGAATGATGGCGCAAAAGGAGGAAAGGACCTGGTTTCTCAAAGATGCAGAACCCTGCCTAAGCCAGTCCATTGAAAATGGGAAGATGCAATTTCAAAGGACAGAGTTTATCCAGCCCTGGGATTACAGCACAGCCAGGGCAGAGCCACAAGGAGAGAGAGAGCTGCTCCTTAGCCAAGCCAGCCCGTGCTGAGCAGAAACACATCCATTCAGCTTGCAGGTCGTGCCATGGTCATTCAGGATTCAGAACAGTCCACTCCCCTGCAGGCAGCCAGCGAGATGGGACTGCTGGTCTGGAATGTGCCACACAGCAACAGCTTCTCCTTGGCTATCAACTGTGTGGAGAGTAGAACGTGACAAACCTCTGGAGAAGAAGCATTTCCATGGAGCAGTGTCCTGACGACCACACCGTGGCGGAGGGACAAGGGCTTGGTGGCCAGGAAGGAGCTCCATGGAAACATGCAGAGTACGCCCACCCCAGAGGTTAAGGACACCTTGGTCCTGGTTGTCCCAAGTCTGGATACCTGATTCTGGCCTGGCACTGAACCTCAGCCACATGTTCAGCTGTGGGACCCAGGCAATCAGGGTTACACATCTCCTGAAGTGACTGCCTTGGAGCTGGAGGTTGCTGCTCCAGGATAACCAAACTCTTGGCAGAGCAAACAGATTCACACAAAGCTTCCTGAAGAGAGCTCAGAAATAACTCAGGTTAGTCAACCTCCTGTGCCTCTGCACAATGTGTAACACCTCCAGTTGCTGCATTTTTGCTGAGACACTTCTAAGCACCCATTGTCCTGTCTGCTACAAGGATGTGGTTAAATCCTCAATTAAAACTCCCAGCTCGTAAAACCCAGCTGTGGATCTGTAAATTCCCAACTCACAAACCCCATCTGTAGATCTGTGGAGCATCTAAGAGCATAACTCTGCTTACAGAGCAGGAGTAAGAGCACTTGCTCAATCTCCTGGGAAGCTGCAATGTTTTGGTAGGACAGTCCTAAATACCGGAAAAATTCTGGACCACAGAGATCAGGAGGTGGGCAACAATGTAAACTTTTTTTAAAATGTGAAGTATTGGGTCAGTTTTCCTTGTCATCACCATGTAGAGGCTTTTGCTTGCAGCACACCTTGCAGTGCTCTCGAGTGCTCTGCAATGGCCAGGGGCACTGGAGCTAAGAGATAGGGGAACTTGAGGGGACCACCCTCAGGTCCTCTGGGGTCATTCTGCAAAGATTATCATATACAAGAAATGGACAAAAGCCACAGTTTGTTCTGAAAAAGCTCTTCCTAAGCAGGAAAGATCCTCCTACTCAGCCTCTGAGACAGCACTGCTCAGTTTTACACCTTAGCAGTCTATTTGCTCATTCTCCTCTGGGAATGACCTACAAACATTTTTGTACAACCACAAAATAAATAAATCATTCTCTAGCAGCACAAGCCATTCAGCCAAAGGTTGAATGTCCTCTTACCTCTGCCATCCAGTGCAAGGTATTCCCTCTGGATCCTTGACTTGTGATGTTAAAGCCCTCGAGGATGTTCAGTGCTGAGATCAGTGCAGGACCTGCATGTGGAGGTGGGGGGGTGAAAACAAGGTGGCCTGTGGAGGGGAGAGGAGAGGAATGAAGCTGCTTTTGTCAGGTACCATCCAGTGAGAACACTTGTCTGTGAGTCGTGTCCTTGAGGACAGGGAAACCCTTCCAGATTCGAGGGGAAATAGAAAGGAACATGATTTGAGCAGGGTTTCCCAGAACATCCCTATTGAATCTTTCTGTTTCTTCATGAAGGATGCAGGAAGCCCAAACAGGGGTGCTTTTTCACCTCTGAAATTCAGTTCTTATTGGTTGGCTGCTGGTTTCTAGACTGCAGTATGGAAGAATGGAGATAGACTGATAAAAAAACAGAATGGTTTGGGTTGGAAGGGACCTTAGAGGTCATCTAGTTCCACCCCCTGCCATGGGCAGGGACACCTTCCACTGTCCCCAAAGTGCTCCAAGCCTCATCCAACCTGGCCTTGGACACTTCCAGGGATGGGGCAGCCACAGCTTCTCTGGGCACTCTGTGCCAGGGCCTCCCCACCCTCACAGGGAGAAATTGCTTCCTAATATCTAATCTAAATCTCTTCGCTTTTAGTTTAAAATCATCCCCCTTGTCCTGTCACTATCTGTCCATATTAGAAGTCGCTTTCCCTCGTTTTTATAAACTCCTTTTACATACTGGAAGACCACCTAAAAATGGGTTTGCAACATTACAGCTATAAGGAGGGTAAATACAGGGACTGCTAGAAACAAATGACATTTTAGAAACTTCTTGCATAAAGTTAGCTTTTCTCCCTTTGGGAACTGTCTTCAGCTGTAGGTCCAGCTTCTACTGAGAGGTTGCACCAAGATGTGACCATGTTGCATCTCTAGACTTTCAAGGGAAAAAACATTTCAAACTGCTGAAAATCTTCTGCACCACCCATGACACATCAGCGTCAGCAGGGAATAGCAGGAAACTCCCTGCAAAGCCTTTCTGCAGACATCTCAGCACAGCTTTGCCTTCAGCTCTTGTTCAATGCTGTTGCCACCCCTTGAGAGGTGAAGAGAACTTTCCCCTGGAGCTGTGTGGCAATGGGTGGGGGTGTACCTCGATAGATTGTGTGCACAGGATCCTCCACAGTGACACTGTAATTGCTGAAATCCTCCTCCACCAAGACTCCTCCGTAGCTGCGGACCTGCATGAGAGCAAAGCAGTGCACACTGAGCAGGCTGGCCCAAGGGCCTCTGTGCTCCCCATGCTGGCCCAGGGGATCACACCCCTCACTGTCAAACACACTCCATGGAGGTTCCTGAGCCAAGTGCCAGGTTCCTTAGGACACCCTGGAAATCTGTGCTTTCACAGCCCTGGTGACCTGGCTCACTGTTCAGTATCACAGGAAGGCTCTGCACTCACATCAAAAAGCTCACCCACCCCAGGGGTGCTCCCAGGACATTCTGTCTGCCCGGGAAGGTGGAGATTGGCCCTGCCCTGCAGCCTTCCCTGTCCTGACTGGCAAGCATGAGTGTGTTAAGGGGTACTGAACACTGCCAGGATTATGGATCCAGGAGACAAAGAGCCCAGGTGTAGCAGGTGGCCATCACCAGAAATTTCAACTAAAAAAATCAATGTTCCCACCCTATTCGAAATTATTTCAGCTGACAGCGGGTCTGCTGTAGCCTTGGTCTTCCTGTAAGACTCCTGTCAGAGGTACAATTTACCAGGGTTGGTAATTTTCGTAAACACAGGAAAGACTCTCTCCACTGCAGGTCTTCTGTGGCTGACTCATGATGGAGATAAGGGATATAAAAGTTGTTATGGTTTGTTGGGGGCTTTTTTTTACCAGAATTACTTTGTTTTTGATATTTTTTCCAGAGCACCCCTAACAGGAGTTAAACTAGGGCAACCCCAAGTGGGACCGAGCCTGTCTAATCCTCTGCTCACAAGACTCGCAGGTTTCTTTTTTTAAACCATCTTCCTGGAGTCTGTAACCTACAGTCCCATTAACCACAACAACTTCTTCCTCAATAGCCTCTCGTTCTGGGGGAAAAGGCTTTGTCACCCAAATGAACAGAGCCCAGAGGGGGCTTCAAACTGATTTTTGTTTTCCTTCCAGACTGTCCTGGTTGTAGAGGAAATGGAGGTGTCACTTCTGTAGACTGTGGGAATGGCCTGTGTGTCACTTCCACCACTGCAGGGACAGGAAAGGAAGAGGAGGCATTTGTCCCCATCATTGTGCTGGCACCTGGCTTATCTCCCGTTTGTCACCTTAAGCAGGTGGCAGCCCCAGCCCGACAGGTGACAGGGACAATCCTGGCTCACCTCAGAGATCATCTCGTGGGTCAAGTTTCCACTGTAGAAGGCTGACACCCCTTCTGCCCCCAGCAGCTGCAGCACGGCCGCGAGGTCCAGGCGCCGGACGAACATTCCAGGCAGCAGGGGCTGCCCGTCCGGCAGGAAGAGCTCGTGGAATCGGTCAGAGTAGTTCAGGTCCTTCAGCTCACTCAGGGCTTTGGCTGCAGGTGAGAAGGGGAAGGACATCCAGAAAAAGCAGGGGTCAGGAAGGCACAAAGGACCTGGAGTCACCGTGCACCTGATGGGGACGCTGGAGGCCTGCTGCTGCCTCTGGCCCTACTACAACTAGAGGGGAGCTGGATCCTGGGTCCTTTGGGACTGGCAAAGAAACCCAAAGAAACCCCAGCACCTTTCCCTGCCTGGCCCTGGGCACTGCCCAGTGTGGCTGCTCTGCCCTAGCTCTGCCCAGCCATGGCAAAGGGCTCCAGTTTGGCTGCCACCACGCTGTCCCCTGGCAGACTGTGGCTCACAGATTGCTCAGCTCCCAACACCTTCCATCTCCAGGTCCACAAAGCCCTGATTTCCCATGACTAACCACCTACATCCCCAGCTCCTTGCACAGTGAACTGCCCTGTGCTGGGCAGCTGCCCATCAGGTACTCACCCAGGTCATGTGTGACATTAAAGCCGTTCTGGGCGACACTGGCCGTGAGGCCCAGCAGCTCGGACCACGGGAGTCTGCCAAAGGAGAGAGGACAAGGAGAAACGGGCCTTGGAGGGGTGCAGTGGGGCAAGGTGGTGGGGAGCAAGCACAGGGCTCGGCTCTGCAGTCAGGGGCTCCTGGAAGACCAGGCTGTGGGGCCTGCAGTGGCCAAAAGGAGCACTGAGCTTTCAGTGCTTGTGTTTCTCCTTAACAGGATCATCTCAGTGCTCCAGGATGTGCCCAAGAGGAATGGCAGGGCATGGATGGGGGAAGGGGCATCTCAGGAGCAAAATCTCAAGCCAGGTCCTGGTCCTGAGCAAGTCATTCAGATCCCTCCCTATCCCAACACAGCACCAAGGACAGGCACACCTCTTAGGATCCAGCTAAAGAGAGAATGAAAATGCACAGACATGTGAGGCAATGTGCTGCACCCCTAACAGAAGATTTATTGTACATCTTCCTAGCCAAAATTTCACTTTCCAGAAAACATGGCCAAGCTGAATTTTTTCTTTTGTACATGAAATACCAAAAAATTAACATCTCTTTCAACACAAACCTCCAAGTACCCCTTAGCTAATGGTTTTGACTGGTGGCTGAGAAAGTGGTCTGATGGTAAGGGCTCGTGGGCTTCCAGCTTCCCCACGAGGACTCCAGGGCACAGCCTGTGCCAGCCTCATGTCTTACCTGCCATGTAACTGGTGTGCCTGGTGCATTCCTTGGATCATGCCTGGCACCCCCACGAGCAGACCTGGCTGTAAAATAGGAAGGACAAAAGGAAGATAGTCTCCTTTCCATGAGGACATGGAACATGGTCCCCAACTACAAGTCAAGGTGGTGCAAGTCATGTTAATTTGGAATTACCTGCACAGTTAGGAGAGGGGAAGAAGTCTGTAGCAACACACTTTACTATGGAATAAAAGGTTTCGGAAGGAGAGAGGCAAATTCAATCTTGTTATCAACCCAGTTTGGTCAGGAGAAATAACTCAGCAGAACAACCTGGGATTATGCTCCTTCCTGGGACTCTTGTTCTCCCAGCACCCTGCTGCCACAGGGACATGCCTCTTAAGCCCCAAAGCTCTGCAGGCATTTTGGGGCTGATAAAGAAGTGTTTTCCCCAGATTCCCCATGTCTGTAGGGCCCAGCATCTCCCATGATGAGAGAGACCTCCTGTTACTTTGCTGGGCATCTGCCCCTCGGCCTGAAGGTTAGAGGGAGGAGAGCTGGAGACAACAGCCCCGGAGGCAATGGCTGTGGGATTCTCACTGGTTCTCACCTTGGTGTCCTGCTGCAGGTCCCCTTCCAGCGGGATGCCCAGGGGAGCCACCTCACGGAAGTCGATCACCCAGCTCCTGTTCTTGCGGATGTCGTGCACCAACATCACCCCGCCCCTGCAGCGAGACGGGTTCAGGGCACGGCCCGGCTGCTCCCGCAACAGCCGCTGCCGGAGAGCTTGGGTGGCGCGGGGACTGTGGCCGGTCCAGGGTGACGAGGGTCACTGTGGCAGGTCACCAGCCCCAGCAGGGCCCCAGGGTGGCCGGAGGAGCAGGGAATGCTGCTGTCCTTCCCTAGGGCACACACCGGGACAGCCAAGGCAGGGTCGGTGTGGGACACAGGCAGCCCTGTGCTGAGCCTGGTGAGGCTGGAGCAGTCCCTGCCTGCCTGGCCAGGGAGCCACTGGCTCTGTTCCACTGCCAATTGGGACCATCTGGGATTTTCTTTCTAATCTGAGCAGTTTTGCAACAAAAGAGGGTTTTTGCTTACAGCAGCAATGGGTGGTGCAGCTGGAGCAGTGATCAGGTGGCTGCGGTTTATGCAACGCTCCTGAGCCCTCCTGCAGAGCCAGGAGCACCTGGCTCACGTGGATGCCACCCTGGGTATGAGGGCTGGGAGAAGGCCAACCCCCTGGCAGCTGCCTGGAGATGGGCTCAGACTTCAGCCTCAGGAGCAGAGCTTGTGGAAGGCAAGACTTGGGCTCTGAAAGCACTGGGACTGAGGCTGGGGTGTTTGTAGCTCCTGGCACACTCACAGCAGGGCTCACCAGCCCTCTTGAGCCGGGCGCTTGGATGTTCCCAGCAGCCACTACAGCAGAAACAAACTTCCCTGCTGGGGGTCTCTGTCCTGTGCGGACAGCACGGTGCACAGGAAGGGTCACTGTGGCAGATGTGGACACATCCACTGCCTGATGTCAGAGCCCCAGCACCACACCCTGGGCCTGGCACTGCCACAGAGGCATTTCTTTGCTGCAGAGGGATTTTTTACAAGGGCAGATAGTGACAGAACAAGGGGGAATGGCTTTACACTGACAGAGGGCAGGTTTACATCAGGTATTTGGAAGAAATATTCCTCTGTCTGAGGGGGAGGTGGTGGGGGCACCAGGCACTGGCACAGGCTGCCCCATCCCTGGGAGTGTCCAAGGCCAGGATGGACAGGGCTTGGAGCAACCTGAGCTAGTGGAAGGTGTCCCTGCCCATGGCAGGGGGTGGAACTGGATGGGTTTTAAGGTCTCTCCAACCCAAACCAGTCAGGGATTCTGCGAAACCACTCACCTGAGGACACCCAAAAACAAGAGAAGGGAGCGAGTGCCCCACACTTACCCTCCCAGCCCCGAGGTGTGGGGGTTGACGATGCCAGCGCAGAGGGCCGAGGCGATGGCCGCGTCCACCGAGGAGCCGTGCCTGGCCAGCACGTCGGTGCCCAGCGCGGTGCAGCGCGCGGCGTCCGTCACCACGGCGCCGCGGTGGAACAGCTGCCGGACAGGAGAGGGCTGTGCTGGGCTGCGGTGCTGCTGCTGCCCAGGTCTGCACCCGCCAGTGTGGGACCAGCGCCGAGGCCACGGCTGATCCAACAAATACTAGTGGGAACCAGATGTCCCTTGGCACATCCCTGCTCCAGGGCAGCTGCAGGTAGCCACGGCCACCACTTCAGACAGCTTTCCACACTCTGTGTGCCAAGCTGGGAGCCACGTCTGCCTCTGCCCCTCACAAGCCCAGAGCTGTCCCGGTGCTGCAGCCAGGCAGTCGCTGGGAACGGGGATACAGCTGCAAAGAATGCAGCATGCCCCCAGGACCACAGCCTGTTCTCATCCTTGTGCCAGTGCTGTTCTAATGCAGTCACATGATGTTTTAAAGAGTTGGTTTCATCCCTGTGGTACAAATTGCAGCACCTCAACATGAGCCAGGCTGGCCTGGGACATGCAAAGACAGAAGGGCTATGGCAGCACATGGCAATGGTGACTCCTGGCTGACCGTGACCCTGGCGCAGGTTCTGCAGGAGGATCCAGTGCTGTGGCCATGCTGCCTCGGCACTGCAATCTAGCAGTGGGCTGTGGGACAGATTAGGAGGAGGTTCACCTCTGTTTTCAGCTATTTCCCAGCTTGGTCCTGGATGAATCTTCCAGAGGTGAATCTGGGCATGTATGCCCATAATCCATAAAACCCTGTCCAAGTGGACAAGATGTCTACTGTTTAACTAAGGATGATTTTCTGAAAGCACTCCCATCTGGCTCAAACCACAGCTGGAGTCACAGCAGTGGGGCTGTCTGTCCCCTCCAGCAGCACCCCCAAACCTGCCCGGCACGGCATCCCCCATGGGTCAAGCTCTGAGAGTCTGGCTCGGGTCTCCAAGCACAACCTCCAGGCACAGGAGAAGGCTTTCACAGCAATTTGGGGCAGAAGCGGGACAGACTGAGCACCCATGGCCTCGCTGACACCAGCCATGGCTCCCCAGTACTTCCCTTGCCAAACTGCTGACCAGGAGGAAAGCTAGGGAGCTCTCCCATCTTTGGAGCCAAAGCCCAGCCATAAAGCCACAGTTTTGTCTTACCTGAGGGTCCCCAAAATAGATCTGCATGATGAGGGCCACAGTGACCCCCGTGGCGAAGGTCAGGCAGGCAGTGATGATGACAGTGAGCCCGTCCTGCCGGCAGCTGCAGTCTCCCGAGAAGGGGTCCTTGGTGGTCTCCTGCAGAGGGGACACGTCCTGGCTTCCCATCTCCGAGGAGGACGAGGGCAGGCGCTGCAGGCGCGCTGACTTCAGGAAGGAGTCTGGGTCTTTGTGGGCAGCAGGGAGGAAACAAGTGTGAGTTATTGAGCAACTCGGGGCTCTTATTGCAGTGTTTACCCAGCACTAACGTTACACTGAGCCCCTTCCAGCATGGCTATCACCTTCCCTATTGATCCCAGCTCTCAGGAGCCTTTCTGGCTCAGATATGGCTTTGGGTCATTTTACTGATCCCTTCCTTTAGCTCTAATTATTCCAAACTGACTTCCCTGAAGATTAAGAGACACAAAAACCCCTGAATTTTACTCCATTTCAGTCCATTCATCGGTCTTCAGTGATAGGCCCACTTCTATGCTCCATTAGGAGGGGTTCTTAACACAGCAAACAGGTCTCTGAAATGCAGCAGGACTGAAGAAGAGGAAATTAAGATATTAAAAAAATGCAGCAGCTTTACTTGGAGCTGTGATTAGGCTAAAGCACCTGAGCAAAACAGAGGTAAAGCAAAACATTTGGCCTGGGCACAGAAAATACCTCTAGGGAAGCGAGGGCAGAGAGGAGCAAACCTGCAAACCGGAGGCCTCGGAACATCCACTCGCTCCGCTGCAGGAAGGACTCTGCTTTAATTCCTTGCTTCCTCTGGCAGATGAGGCCCACTGGGAAATGAAGCCGCACACTGGACCCCCCGGCTCCAAGATGGCAAAGCAGTGGGGTAGGGGTTTGCTGGGCCTCAGCAGGATGAAAAAGTCTCCTTTTTGCTCTGAAAGATGCCTTGAATCTCTGCGAGTGTCAGCTGCTGCCCTTGTGCTGGGAGGACACCGGCTGAGGATGCCCTGCCTGTCCCAGTCGCTGCCAGGCACATGGAGCTGCTGGGGCAGCTGTGAGGTTGTGCCCATCTCTGCTGGGCTCTGAAGGGGACCAAGTAGCTCAGGGCATCATCCAGGGCTCCTGCAAGAATTTTTTCAGGGGCTGCAGTGCTCTGTGCATCCATAGTGGGAAAAAGAGGAGCACCAAGTGGAAAAGACAAGATGAGAAGCTTGTCCCTTCATACGGGAGATGTTTCCTGAGTTTGGGAAGTTTGAGAAGGGAGTGAGCAGGAAAGCCCACATCCCCCATCAACTGCCTGTCCGTCTGCTCTGGCAGGTGGTGTCACCCTGGGCACTGCCAGCGCAGCCCTTGCCATGGCATTAACATGACCTGGCTGCAGCTCTCCCGAGGCCAGGGAGGGAGGGAGTTTTAATTTCAGTGATGCTGCAACCAGGAGTAAACTCCCACAGCCAGGGAATCCCCTCAGGGTGAATTTAATCTCATTTGTGCTGTGGTGGTTTAGGAGTGAGACTGGGAAAGGTTCAGCTTTTCCAGACTGAGCCTCTGAGCACACACTGAGCCCCTCATGGGCTTTTCAGGTCTAAGTGAGCTGGACTGAGTGGGAGGACTGGCTGGTGGCCTTGGTGGGGGCCACAACTGGCCTTGCAGGGGCTGCCATTGGGGTGGGATGCCACATACAGCCCCTGGCAAACCCGAGTGAGGCCCCAGCCCCACCTGCAGGGAAACAGCGAGGAGTGAGCTGGACTCCTCTGCCCAATCCCTCCAGGACACCATCCCTCCGCTCTGGTGACAGGCCAGCCCAGCATGAGGGGACATGAATACCTAGGAAGCAACTGTGGAAGAGGGCAGACCACGGCCTTCCCACCATGAAGTACCTCCATTCTCTGCCACAGACATCCTGTTTTCAGTCTCTGTGACCACTGGTGTTGCACAGGGACAGCAGAGCTGTGGTCTGGGAATGGGAGCAGCTGGAAGGGGTCACTTGGGAGCAGTGGGAGCCAGGAGCAGCCTGCACAGCCAGTGCACAGCTGCCCATCCCAACACCAATGTGCACGCTTTGAAAGAGAAGCCACCAAACCCCACTTGGCTTCCATGGGGCCATGAAGGAGATGTGGCTTCATGGAGGAGCCAATGCTTTGGAGGACCAGGGCCACCTCAGCTCTGGAGCTGCTGCAAAGGAGACAGCAGAGATGGGAGCTGCTGGGGGGCTCTGCAGGTGCTCCTGCAGCAAGTGTCAGAAGAGCAGCAGCTTCTCCAGCTGCCCCACCTGCACACACAGCCAAAACTGCACCAGATTCCGGGTGTGTGACGAGAAGCCTTGTGCTTCCAGGAGAGCTGTTCCCACAGCCCTGCAGGCAGCAGCTTCACCTCGACGGCCAGGAGAGCACAGGGTGGGAATGGGCAATGGGAGCTTCACCCGTGGGCACGGAGGGACAGGGCAGAGGGCAAGGGGTGCCTGGGGCTGTGCAAACATGGCCCTGGGGGCTGACAGGCAGCCGGGCTGGGAAGCAGCCCCAGGGGGGGAAGGGTAACGCAGCTTGAGGAAACATGACATGGGGGAGAAACAACATTTCTCTCTACTATGGAGGAGGAAGCAATCAGTTAAAAATAGGCAGAGGACTTTCTTAGGGATCAAATGATCACCTGACTTTATTCCAGCAGAGCACTGGAGGGATGGAGCATCCCAGACCGAGGGAAGTGCAAGGAGCACCCCAGGGTGGGGGGATGCTCAAGGAGCATCACAGATGGAGAGATGCTCACGGAGCATCCAAGGAAGCCATGCACAAGAGGTCCAGGCTGGAAGGCTAAGCTGGCTGTGGGAGAGCCCATTCCAGGCTGCCCTGGGAAGCTCTGTGCCGAACCCCGGGATGTCTGGCTGCCTTCCGTCCCTCAGTGTGAACGCGGGGCCGGGGCACAGGGACGGCGGGAGCCCGGGGAGCCCCGCTCCGGGCGCGGGGCCGAGGGCCGGGGGGTGCCGGGGGCCGCGGGCGGGCTCTGCCGCCGCCCCTCACCCGTGTCCTGCTCGCCCAGGAACGCGTCCTCCTCCTTGCGGGCGCGGAGGCCGCTCTCGGCCGCGCCGCTCGGCTCCTCCTCGGGCAGCCGCGGGAAGCTGGTGATGCTCATGTAGTCCACGGGCGAGCCGGCGGCCAGGGCCCGCTGCCGGCCCGGCACCGCCTCCGCCGCCGCCGGCACGGCCA
>VXBT01006374.1:153484-165784 GCA_013400235.1 Oriolus oriolus
CCGAGGCTCCCGGGCGCGCCGGGCCGGGCCGGGCCGCGCCGCTGGCAGGGCCCCGCCTGGTTTTGTCCTGGGTGCGGCCGGGGGCAGCCGGGACCGGGATCCGGGACCCGGGGCCGGGCGCGTGTCGGGGCGGAGGGGAAGGGGCGGGCCCGGCTCCAGCCGGGGCTGCTCCATGGCCCGAGCTCCCCTTCGCCCCAGACCCACTCAGGGGGATCAGCCCCAGCCGCACCGCACCGGGCGGGCTCGCGTTCCAAGCCTCCCGGGAGCTGGACCCGAGATTCCTCAGTCCTGCCTCCAGAGGGCTGGAAGAGTTTTCCAAGGGATGTGCATGGACATTATGTCGCTGCCACAGCCTGCCCGTAGCAGGGGGGCTCACATGTCACCCCTTGTCACCGGGGCAAGGGGGCACCAGCACCCAGTGGGACCATCAGCAAGAGGTGCCGTGACACTGCCCCCGAGCAGCCGGCAGTCTGCTCTGCCACAGCCGTCCATCGTTGGCTGCTCGTGCGTGTGGCCCTCTGGGGTGAGAGCTGGAGGCCGTGGTCCCCTCCGCAGTGGGTTTGGCTTGGTGTTTGCAGGTGCAGCTGGCCAGGCTCACCTGGCACTGGTGGCTCCCTGCTCCTGGCTCCAGCACAGGTGTCAGGAGGGGCTGAGGCTGCTGGGCAGCACAGGGAGCCAGCACAGAGCCGGGGGGAGCCCAAATGGGGGCAAAGCTCCAGCCATGCCTGGGGCAGGCTTGAGCTGTGGTACCCAGCAGCTCCCATTGGCAAAGAGTTGTGGACATACATGGTGGGGGGGCCTGGTTTACATGGATGTTTCTGAGATCAAACTGGCTGAAACATTTAATTTTTCCCCCTACACTTCTTTCAGAGATTGACCTAAAAACCACCAGTACAATAACTGGAAGATGGAAGATGATGTTTGTTTCCATGGTCCAAGTTTGTGAAAATTCCTTATCCCTGCAACAAAACTGGCCTCTCTCCCGACTTGGCACACACACTTGGCTCTTGGGCTGCCAGATCTGAAGAATCCATCTACTGCCCCAACATATCCTGGACATCTGTTGTTTTGGGAGGCAGAGCATGTGGAGTGCTGGGCTGTTTGGCTCTGTTTGGCACCTGACAGGTGCATGTCCTACTTTCTCATCCTCCAATGAGCCAGCTAATCCCCTGCGTGAGCAGCTCCACTGGCTCGGTGTTCCTCAGTGCAGGGACTTGTAAATCTTCCTTTGCTGTGGCACTGGCGAGGTTTTGGTTGTACCTCCAGCAGCCTGAGGGCATCATGGCCATTGCCAGCTGTAGTAAATAAATAAATAGGAATAGGGATAGGAGTAGGAGTGGGATAGTTTGGCTTTTGCAAGCTAGTCTCAGCCTGCTCCACTTTCAGGCATCTCTCCAGTCTCCCCATCCCCAGCAGCTGGAGGGGTCTCTTCCCCACCACTGCATCTTCTCCAAGGCCAGGAGCTATGTCCATGCTGCATCCTCTTCCACCCACTGCCTGGCAGAGGATCAACCTACCAACCCAGCCTCTGCCTCTCTGGTGTTTATGACAAACCCAAACCAATTGGCTGGGCACGAGCAGCCACCTCAGCCCCTCTGGCCAGTGACCTGCCACTCCCCTGGGTCACATCACGGCTGGCTCCAGCCTGACCAGCCCCTGGGGTTGTGGGGGGCAGGAGGTCAGAGCCCCGGTCAGGAATGAGACTCTGTCCTACCATGGATCAGATCCCACGGGGCTCTAGAAGGAGCCGCGCTGGGGGCCAGTGGAGTTGCTCCTCAGAGCTGCGGGGACTCTCCCCAAGGGTCAGCAGGAAACTCCTGGAGGCTGAGAGCCCTCGGCTCATCACATAGGGATTTGCATTCCAGGGTACCCTTCTAAAATCTAGAGAATTGTTACAGTCAGGTAGTTCCAATTCTGCTTCACAGCACGAATCTGTATTCAAATGTTGGCTGAGGTTTAATTGGTTTATCTGGTTTAATTGGTTTATGAAAGAAGTTTATTTGAATATATTGTCTCAATGTTATAAGCTTTGTGGCACCTGTGGGCAGCTGAAAGCCAACAACTGTGAGCACGGCCTTTGCAAGCTTGGAAATCAAGCTGGGGCACTGTAGAGATGGTGACACCCCATGAAGGGGACAGAGGCTCCTCGGGGGCTGCTGCCACCCTGAAAGGCACTGCTCGGTGCCAGTGGCAGGTCTAGCTGGGCTCTGACAGCTGGGACTGGCAGGACTTGAGATGCCTGGGGGCACAGCCACCCCCCAACAGTCCTTGGCACCCAACCCAGTTTTCTCCCTTTAACACCCACAGTAACTTGCATTAGTTTTAGCACATCCTGTGCCTGGAGCCCAAGGACCACCAGAAACTCCTTTACCAGTTCCACCCCACAAAACACTTGCCGCTCACCTCTCAGCAAGGTTAGGCCAGGGGATATCTCTCTCCCTCCTGCCAGGGACTGGCTGCTCTTTGCTGAAAGCCAAGGTGATGTTCTGCAGGTCTGCAGCTTAGCAGGGAGCTCTGCTGTGGGCAGTGCAGCCTCCTCTCTGCACCCTCGTGTCAGCTCCTGCTGTAGCTGCATCCCAACAGCTGGGGCTCCCACAGCCCAGCTCTCCAGTGCAGCAAGGACCTTTTTCCTCCCCGAGCTGAGGCTCTATGGTAGCACTGACCCCCACCAGCCACTGCCTCTTTCCCACCAAGGAGCAGAGAGTGCACAACAAGCTTGTTGTGCCAGTGCAGAGCTGTGAGGGCAGGGGTGCTGCCCAAGCCCTGCTCTCCCACAGCATTCCCTGCTCCTGTCAGCCACTGCTCTCCTGTCCTCCCAGCACCAAACCCTGCTCTCTGTTAGCCCATTCCTGTCAGCCTCTCAAATCTCTACAAACCTCCCCTGTATTTACAGTTCTCATCATTTGCAAGATGGTCAGCTCCCTTCTACAGGCTGCCACATTCCCTTGAGCTTCTTAAAATTAACTCCTTCCTTCGTGAGCAAACACCAAAGCTTCAGTTCTCTTGCTGAGCAGCACAGGGAATACCGGCTCCTAGCCCCTGAGGCACCCCTTAAAACAGGAACCTGAAGAGATAAAAACTTGCAGCTGAGCAACAGCGATCAGTAGATTCTTTACAAAGAGCCTTGAAGAGATCCAGAGGCCAATGTCTGTTCACAGTCACGATCCTTCTCAACAGAGGATCCTCCTCGGCTCAGGTTCAGCTTGAGCCACTAGAACTGCACCAAACTGTCCAGGGAACTGAGCTGGTGGGAGCACAGGCAAGCAAGGAACAGAGCAAAGGGGCAGGGAAGCAGCTCTGCACTCTCTCTGCACGTGGTACAGTGCTCCAAGTCCTGCTCCAAGCCACACCTGAGCACTCTAGAATGAGCAGTGGCTCAGTGTGGCACAGGGCAGGCACAGTCACTAAAGGAGCAGAACAGCCTGAACAGGCAACACTCGGCTTAGCCTGCCTAGCTGAAGCACGGATCTAAGCATTAGCTACCACTGCAAATGCTTCTGGCCTCTTCTCAAAGTGCAGCACAAGAGACCCGAGAATTCCAAAAACTTTACCAAAAAACCCAACTCTCAAAGGAATCCCACACTCCTACCATTTTACAGAACATCAAAGACCAGAGGACACAGAAGCTGCACAGTGGATTATTCAGGCAACATTTATTGGAGCATTTCAAGTATACAATGGTTTTACTGATGGCTGTGAGCAGCTAAGATGCAGACAGATGCCAGCAGGAAAGGGTGACCTATAACTAGCAGGCTATGCAATTCTCATGGGAAGTTAATGATTTCAGCTAATAGGAGAGGAAAAGAAAGTAGCAGACTAAAAGATTGAGCAAGTTTGGGGATAGGGAGGAGAAAATAAAGAAGTTTTTATTTGAGATCATTTACTTAAATTGGCCACTCACAAGTAGCAGAAGCTGTCTGCTATTGCACTCTTCCCTTGGCATCCCAAGGACCTAAAATAACCAGGGCTGTTTCTTCCACCAAGAACAGACAGATTTTCCCTGGTAAGAATGGAGGCTCGCCCTGGCTCAGCACTTGGAGATTGAGATCCCTGGCTTTGCACTCCCAGTGAGAGCCAGGCTGTGGCACTTCCACCAGTGAGGAGGGAATGCAGGCTTGCAGCAAGAGCACACTAAACCATCAACCCCTCCCTGTAAGGCAGCATTAGGTCAGGACTCTTTTTGGGTGCCTGAGCTGTTTAGAGAAGCAAGGACCACATGGCAACAAGACTACAAGGTCCTCTGACAATAACAAGGACTGTGCGTGTTTCCCAAGAACTATTTCTGAAAGACATGTTCTTAAAAAATATCTTAAAGCAGACTCCCCATTGATACACAAAAAGGGCACGACTAGGGAGGGACTGAGCTATGAAGTGATCAAGCACCTCCCAAACCAGAGGTTGTGTACTCCGCCCAATTTGTAAGTTGGTACTTCTGCATTTAAGATAATAGCTGCCTCGACTGTGTTTTAGTCTCCTGCATTTATGAACAAGAGCAGCTGAATTCAAGAGCTTAAAACCAAACTGAAATGCTAACATTTAACAGGGTATCTCCAGAATGACTCCTTTGAGACTATGAAGCTCTGAGGTATGTGATGGCAACTTGGTAGTCAGGCTGGCAGAGTGCAGTGGAGCTTCTAAGCCTCCTGAATATATCTTGGTTCACCAAATGAATCAATTCTTCCTAGCAAAATCACTTAAAAATTTGTCTTCAGCAAAAAGCATTTAAAAATTCCGATCGACAACTGATTTGCAAGTAAAACAAAAAAATATTAGAAATGGTAACAACACAGTCTGTTTAATCAAATCAGATCTGGTTACTACAAAAACATGCTAAGGACAGCCACCAGCTCATGTCCTGGGTGCTGCTGTGCCTTCTGCCCACATACCTACAACTGCTTTTGCAACACTGTTTGTCTAAAGGACACCCATGGAAGACAAGTCAGGGTTTAATGACAGATTTCAAACAGAAGGGCATACATACATTAAATTAACAGATTCAACCTTCAGCACACAGGAGTTTGATAGAGTTACTGGCTAGAGTCACAGAAAGTTCCAAATTTGAACAGTCTTGAACCACTTCCAAAAATTCCAATGGCTTTTTAATAGTTCCAATAATTCACGGGTGTATAAAATGGAGACAGGCTTCTCCAGCAGAAGAGTTAGGGCTCCTCCAGGCTACCCAGACCACTGGTACAGAGGAGAGCTGGTTTGACTTCCCCACTTTCCCACCAGTCCACTAAAGACTAGGATTTATTAAAACCTTCTCTATTTATTGACGACTGATTTAACAGGCAAATGCTGCAGACTGTGTCAATCATAGTGGATGGCAGTATAGAAGATTATCCAAACAACCTGTGGGGAGGAAAGGAAGGGAAGGTTATTTTGGATGCCTCTGGAGAGGGCTCAGACACAGCAAATGAGCCTCAGGCCTTGCTCTCAGTAGGGGACTGGGGACTGAGTTCCAGCTTTGAGGTGGTCTTGGAGAGATCTTAGGATCACCACGTGCCATGAATGGTGGCATTTGACTTGTCTGCCACCTGGGGTGCCCAGCCTCTCCACACTAAAATCCCACCACAGCTCCTCCAGGGATTTAGAAGCACCAGCAAATCAAGTGCTGTGATCAGAGACTTGGGGGAGGGGAGTAAGGGAAAAACAAAGACACCCAAAACACCAGTCCACGTGTAACTAGTTCTAGATGGGGTGGAACTCCACCAGGATACCTGGGACAGAGGATGGGAGTGGTTGACGCATCCTTTCCTACAAAGAAATCCCAGGCGTCAGCACTGTATTTCACAGGCAGCAGCCATCAGATTTTGGGATTTTCTTTCCCAATCACCGGCACTTATTTGATGGTGTTAACACAACCTGTCTTCTCTCCCCACTTCACCTGCTCTCCTTCCAGGTCTTCAGAATGTGCACCAACACAATTCACAAATCAACTTTAAGAAAGCAAGAGGCATTACCAGAAACAGTGCAAAAGATGTCATGAATCCCTCCTTCGTCAGCTCCCACGTCCCACCATACTCCTCCTCATCTATCTGCTGGAAGCTGCTGAAGTAGAGGTACAGAACACCAGCATTGATCAGGCAGAATCTGCAGGGAAGAGTTAGGAACCATCATTCCAGTGGCACAGGCTGCAGGTATCCCACATGCCATGCAGTGAAATATCTTTCATCCACAGCAGAGAGGAAGCAAAGAGGAATTCTTTTCCTGCAACGCTTCCCAGGCAGCTCGGTCACTTCCTTGAAAGAGTCCCTGCCCCTTGGCTAGGCAGAGACATTTGCAAACAGAGACTCCCCAGAGCAGATCCAGCATCTTCCCAGAGCCTGTGTCCAGAGAGCAGGGCTGTGTCCCCACCTCTGCTGTCCCTCGGACACTTCCAGGCACGTGTCAGGGCCAAACAGATTTTCACTACATAACTCACTGCAGCCTCCAGACACCTTTGGGGAGGCGATGTGGCTCCCATGTCTTGTGGGGATTCAATGCACACACCCCCTTCCAGGCACTGCCTTCCCACCCCATGGCTGAAAGAGCCACATCAGGAAGCCGGGAGTGCTGCCAGAGCTCTGCCAGTGCCACTCTGCCGGTGCCACTCTGCTCGCTTGGGACCTGTGGCCTCTCATGTTCTGAGAAACCTCTTCTTTCTCACAGAGCAGCTGCTCCTCTTGTCTGCTGACAGAACCTCCTGTCTGAGCAGGGCTCCTGGATCAAAGACCAGAACACCTTCCCCCCATGGACACTCCTTTCTGGGCGATCACACCAGGCACCGCACTCCCAGCCCCTCTCACACACACAGGACACACACACCAAGCCAACTGAAACTCTAGTTCCCTTCTTCTGCCATTGTCCCCTTTTAACAACAAAACAAATAATCATTTTAAAAAGTATTAATCGGGCTGAGGAGAAAGAGACTGATGGACATGTTATGATTTGGATGAATTTCATGGCAACCAGCAGTCTGGAATGCAGCGCTGGCTATGATACCCAGAGCAAGCAGAGCCTGCCTTCAGCCAGCCCACTGTTCACAGCACAGCCTCAAACAAGCTCCCAGGCCAGGCCAAATGTGGGAAAGTACATGAGACAGAAAAGGAAATAAACCTTACACTGCTATTCCCACGAATCCCTTCAGTGGAACTACTCCCCAGATGATTCCCAAAATAACCGCAATGATCTGCCGGAACCAGTAGATCACATCTAAAAACTCGTCCTGAGGAAATAAAGCACAAGAAAAATTTTGGCATTTATTACATTTCTTTTTTTAAAACACCACACAATTAACAGGTGAAAATTCAGCATACTGAACACTTAATTCCCCACTCAAGAGTATAAAATATTGCACTCTGAACAGATAAAGCAGGTTAGGGCATCGTGCACCCTGGGCTTCTCTGCTTTCACATTAAACACACAGCTTTGCCCTCCAGTGGGCCAACTGCATTGGCAAACAAGTCTCTAGTCCCCTCATTTACTAAAGGTGCAATAATAATCCCTTGGAATAAAAGTTTAAGGAACTGTTTATGCTTTAAGACTGTTCCACCCACTCTGCCCCAGGCCCTCCTGCACCCGAGAGTGCTCAGGGCAGCTCCAAAGCACAGCTGTACCTCACTCGTGCCACGAGAACTCCTGTGCTCCTGAGCAGCAGGGATGTGCTCACTCCTTTCTGTCCAAGGCCCCACGCTCCTGCAGCTACTGCAGCCTAGCAGTGCTGGCTCACACTTTAATAAGATTCACTTCAGTTTAAGTCTCTTTTCCCAGCCTCCCCAGGACTGGGATTGTCCCAGCATCCCCCCAAACGCCAAAGCCTTTGTGATCCCCCCTCAGCCTGTGGGATGTGCCAGCTGTTCAGCTCTGTGTGGGAGACGTGAATCCATGTCGGATACAGACATTTCTCCTGGTCACTGCACTTGTCAGGCAGTTCAGCCTTCAGTTCACATCCTGCTGTATCAAAACATTGGCACAGCTGTCCCTGCTCCCCCGCTGACTGAAATTCCAGCTCCATCTGCCAAAGGCGAGGGGGCAGGGACACACGAGCCCCACCAGCCCGGGGAGCAACAGGGAAGGAAAAAGTGACACCGATTCCTGTCCGTCCTCCAAGGAAACCGAGCGTGCACCTTCCCCACGCCAAGAGGCAAAGCCAGAGCCGGGGAGCAGAGCCCCTGGAACACACGCTGTGTGCCCAGGCCGTGCCAGAGACCCAGCGGGAGCTCCGGGCACCTCGCGGCTGTGCTGCTGGGAGGCAGCAGCAGGGAGAAGCATTGAGCAGGAGCACTGCAGCACATGGGAGCCTCAGGAAAACTTCGCAAAGCGGATTCTATTTCTAGTGTTCCTTGAACTACACAAGGGAAATTTTTATTTAATCCAAGAAGACTTCTAAACTACAAGCCAAAAGTAACTGAGGTGTCTTAACACCGCGTTTCCCTTGGCTCCACGACCAAAGAGCAAAGAGCCGGGCGTGCTGCGGCACCTCTGCCTGCGGGGGCACCGGCCGGGCCATGTGCCGGGCAGGGGGACACGGAAACACAGCTCGGGTTATCGGTGCGGCGGCCGGACTCCAGCAGGGCATTCACCCCAGCCACCCCCGCTGCTCACGGGGCTGCGGGCGCGGGGCGCTGCCGAGCTCCGCCACAGCCCCGGCACGGCCCGGGCGCGGCACCGGCCGAGCCCGGCGGGTCCCCGCGGGGGCTTCAACCGCGCTCAGAGACGGCGGCTCCTCCGGCACCCCCGCGGGACGGAGCCGCCGCGCCGGGCGGGTCCCGGCCCCCCCGAGCCCGCAACTCAGGGCCCCCTCCGGTCCCGCCGCCCCGGTCCCACCTTGTCGTGCCAGGCGGAGTCGCNCACCGCGTGGTGCTGCGGGTGCGGCGGCTCGTCCCGGCGCCGCCCGCCGCTCATCCCGCTCCGCCGGGATCCGCCGGGATCCTGCGCCGGGATCCGCCCGCCCGGCCCGGAACCGGCCTCGCCCGCGCGCCGCCAATCGCCGCGCGCCGCCAGCGCTCGTGACTGGGGCGGGGCCGCCGCCCTACGGCGGGCGAGAGGGGCCAAGGCGGGAACGGGAGGGGAGGGGAGGCGAGGCCAGGCCACTGCCCAGCAAAAGGGTCGGCCAGCAGTCCCAGTGTTGCTGGGTAGGAGAGGGGACAGCCCTTTGCATCCCTGCAGTGTCACTGAGCCTGCAAACACGCCGCCACATGGGGATCCCGGTTCGCAGCCAGGCTGTGGAGGCTCCACAGGTGCTTCCTGGGGCCACAGGGCCGGACAGCTGGGAGACCTTAGGATACTCACGGTTGTGCAGCTTCTTACCTGGTTATTCATCCGGCCTTAGAGCAGCTGAACGTGTGGGGGCTGTGGACGGAGTTACCACATGTGCAGTCCTAAAGATTTGACTCTTTTTTTATATTCTTGCCTTCCGGGAGCAATGGTACTCAAACCAGTTGCCCTCCTCATGGGAATGACTCCTGCATGGTGTGGGCAGGGTGTATGGTTGGGTCTCTCTCTCTGTTACCCTCCTCAGCGTGTGATTATGTGTGCAGAGAGGGGCCTTAGTGACAATATTCCAGGTGCCCCTTGGGCAGCTGAGCCTGGCAGTGCTGGGGCCACTCCAGGCACTGCTGGAAGCCCTGGATCCCGTGGGGATCCTCGCCGGTGCCAGTGGGGCTGAGTCCTGCTCAGGTGCCCTGTGTGGAGCTGTTCCTCCCTCCCTGCTGTGCACATCCCACTGGCACTGGCACACCGTGAGCTTCGCTGTTCCTTTTTCCCAGTAATAAACCCCAGGCCCGAGGTCCTGCATTTCTTTTTGTCTCACAGACCTGGAAACACGACATGCTGAGCGTCTCGAGAGCCTGCCTGCAGCTCCAAATGCTCCAGCAGCAGCTGCTTTGCTGCCAGCAGGACCCGGAGGCCGTGGGTGCAGGCTGACCCTGTGTGGGCTGTGTGGGGTCAGCACAGAGGAAACAGGCAGAGGACTCCTTGTCCCAGACCTCTGATCATTTCCAGCCAGGGCCATGTAATTTAAATACAGATTATGCAAGATACTTATGGACTTAACAAGTATCTTGCCCTGCTCCTGCAAGGCTATCGGGCCCCTGATCACCTCTGGCCCCTTGGGCATTTGCCAGAGGCTGGTCCAAGCCAAGGCACCCACGTGGCATGACCAGGAAGGGGACACGCAGTGCGGGGTCATCGCTGGGTCTCTGGCAGATCCTTTGCCTCTGACCCCCACACCACGGCAGGGCCAGGCCAGACATGTCCTGGCTCCAGCCTTGCACCCAGGACGCTCCTCAGGTGCCTGGGGAGAGTGGAAACAGCGTCACTGTCCCCACTTCACAGGGGTGGAAACGCTTGCATGGTGATGAAGACACCTCGGTCAGGGAACTGACCTAAAATTCACACTCTTAAAAAAAATGGCTTGTTTTACTCCATTTCCTTTTCCTGATCCACAGAGAGAGAGAAGCAAATTAAATTTGGGCTTGAAAGAGCCGGAGGGAGGCAGGAGAGGTGCCAGAGGGTACAAGCAGGCCGCGGGTAAGGGATGTGTGTTGGCAGACATGTGGAAGCAAGGAGGAAGGATAACACGGGCAGCCCTGGGCACAGGCAGGGGAAGGCAGGCAGGGCTGGAAGGGGCTCCAGGGACAGCACGAGGTGGCCCTGCTGCAGGGGCTGCAAAGCCTGCGAGGAGCTGCCACGTGCCTACAGCCCCTCTTCACCAGCTCCCCTCGCAGGGGCCTGGCTGGACACTTGCCCAGCGGTGAGAAACCAGGGGTCAGTGAGGGACAGGAGCCACGCCAGAGGGGCAGGAGGTGGCTCCTGCTCCTGCTGGGCTCCTGGGAACACCTGGAACCCTGCTGAGGCTGGGCTTCTCCAGCACAGAAAACTCTGGGACCAGCCACGGGGTGGCAGCTCGGGCTGGCTGACTCCTGGTGGGGTTTTTTTTTGTTGGTTTTGGTTTGGGGTTTGCGGTTTTTGTTTTTGTTTTTTTTTTTTTTGGTGGGGGGGTGTTGTTTATTTTGTTTGTTTGTTTTTCTCTCTTTTCTTATATTTTTTATTAAAAAGACAAACCTTCTGGGGCCCCCCCTGTCCAGCTCACAGGCATGGCAAAGGTTCTGTGCTTTCCCTGGCTTGCCTCTGCCCTGGCATAGCATCCAGCAGCATTTCCAACTCTATTCTTGCATTTTGCTGACATCTGATCCCACAGCCTGTCCTTTGGAGGGGCTGCAGGCAGAACACCTTCCAGTGAAGGGTCAGGAACCTCTGTGCCTCCCCAGTGGAGGCAATGCCCCTGCAGATTTCATCCAAGCAGCACGGGGACATGGGTAGGATGTCCCCAAGTTGGGCAGGCTCTTGGCAGAGCAGGTCACTGGTCTTCTGAGCCAGTGGGAACAAACTCGGGGCCCTGGGCAGGGTCTGGCCAGGCTGCCAGAGGGCACAGCCACTGCTTTTATGTCAGGGTTGAAACAGGATTTTTTTGGCTTTTTAGCTGTTTTTTGCAGTGATGCCCTGCAGGAGAATGGCATCCGAAGATTAATTTGTGTCACTGCTCATTTCTGTTCTTCATCTGTGTTGCTGCAAGTGCAGCTGGTGTGCTCTGTGCTGTCCCCTCAGCACCTCTGATCAGGGTCTGGTCCTCACCCTCAAGTTCCCAGTCTCCATGGGCAGCGATGGACCTCCTGGGAATGCTTAAGCAGAGCAGTCCTGCTCTGGCTGCCCACTCAGGGCTGGGTCCCCAGAAGAACACTCCCTCTCAGAAACATGCCTGGTATCTCCCTCTCCCACCTTCCTGCTCCTCTGCAGGCTGAGTTCAGCCACTAGTGTCATGGGACCCCACAAAACAAAGATAAATCTCTTCTGGGATGATGTCTGGAGGGGCATTGCCCTCCCAAGGGGGATCCCACAGGACCAGGAACTTCTCTTGGTGCCTGCAGGACTGTTATGAGGCTCAGGGCTGCTGATGGGAAGGAAACGTGAGCAACACCGGCTGCCCTGGAGAGGTGTCCCAGGACCAGTGTACGTCCTGCCTGGGGTGAAGGGTAGGAGCTCTTCATCCGTGTTTCTCCAGGCTCTGGATCCCTGCTTGGGAACGGGGCAGTTCTTCTGCTATTCTCTGCTCCAGGCCCCTTTTTAGAGGCCCTTTGAGGGGCTGCTTGACCTTTCTGGCCACTGTTCCCTTTGCGTGGCCGCGGGAACCATTCACAGAGGCCACCCGTGGTGCAGCCTGTGGACGCTCTCCGGCCTCTCCACGGAACCCCAGGGGCCTCTGCTCCTCCAGCAGCCCCACGCCTGCCAGCAGGGACCTGTCCCGCCGCAGCCAGGGCT
>VXBT01006374.1:189537-231043 GCA_013400235.1 Oriolus oriolus
ACACGGGACGGGGGACGCGGACACACAGGACAGGGGACACGGACACACAGGACAGGGGACACGGACACACAGCACGGCACACGGAGCCGGCCCCGCGCCCCTGCCCGCCGCCAGCTGCGGACAGCGCCGGAGGAGGCCACGCCCACCACGCACATCAAGCCCCGCCCTCTCCCAGCAGCCTCACGGCCATCCGCCGCAGCGGCACGCCCTGTGCTGTGATTGGCTGACACGGCCATCGCCCCGCCCACGCGCCATCCCGGAAGTACTTTGACACACGGCCTCACCCCCCCGGTATCTACTGGGGGCGGCCATTTTGTTTCACCCGCCATCTTATGGCAGGGCGCAGCCATTTTGTCAAACGTCATGCCGCTCTGTGATTGGCTGGCAGCCCTCAGGTGACACCACAGTTCCCACGTGATCTCAGGCAGCCCCGTGATTGGCTGCCCACATCCTTTGGGCTCAGAATAAACAGGTGGAGACAAGGTGTGGATATGAAATTATTTATAAAAGGGGGGCTAAATATCTATAACAAATACTTCTCAGATCTATAAAAGGTGTGTTTAAATATATATAACACATTTTTCTACATGTGTTATGCTTATTTATATGTATATGCATATAGAAGTATATAACTCTACCTCTGTATTTGTATATGTATTTTAATATATGTAGGTGAATTTAAAATATTGTATTAAGATATAAAAACATATTAAAATTAATTAATTTTTACAGCTTTATAAATTCACTTACATGTTAAAATAGATGCACATATATATATAAATACATATTATATAAGAACATAGATATTATGAGGAAGCCCAGCCCAGGGCAGCAAGAATTCTTTGACAGCTCTGTGAGCAGCATCTGGGAAGAGTAAATTATTTAAAAAAAAAAAAAAAAAAATTAATCCCCGCATTTCCTTGGCATTCCCCTTTCTCTGCCAGAGATCCCTAAAACTGCATCTTTACAATCCGCCCCAAAACCCGACAGTGCAACCCAACAATGTCTCTGCCCCTGTGGAATCTTGAGGTTTGGGAGAGGCCTCCAAGAGAAGTCCCAGCTGCCGCCAAACCCAAACATGCCCACGCACCCCTTCCCCAGGTGCCACCTGCACAGACCTTTCCAACACCTCCAGGGCTGGGGACTCCACCCCTGCCCTGGGCAGCCCTGACCACCTTTTCCATGAAGGACTTTCCCCCAGTATCCAACATAAACCTCCCCTGGAGCAACCTGAGGCTGTGTCCCCTTGTGCCCTGGGAGCAGAGCCTGACCCCCACCTCCAGCCCAGTTTGAATCCCAGCACAGGCACGCTTTGGGAATGTTACGGTTGGGAGCAGAGACCTCTGAGAGCAGCTTTCACGGACAGCCCCAGACAGCACACAGTGGGCAGCAAGCATCATTCAGGATTTCACTTTTATTTATTTTTTGCCTTCTGGATCACCAACACTCTCACTGAAACCTCTGGGATTCCACCTCCACCCCCATGACAGTAGCACACAATCTCCCAACTTGTTCAAACATGTGAAGAGAAAAAAAAAAAATCCCCAGCGAGATCCCTCAGGATGGGACAAAAACCTTCAGTGTGAGAGGGTGGCAAAGAATCAGGAGGGTGGCAGCTCTGGCTCCAAGGAGCCAGACCGGAAAGGAGACCTACAAAGGGGAAAAAAAATGGGCTAAAAAATATTTAGCAATCCTTCCTCTACCCAGAGAGCAGGGAGATAAGGAAAAAATAGTCATCTGCTTACACACAGGCTATATATTTTTACACACACTTGGACACACATCTAGATATAGTACATGTAAAAATATATGCTATACATCTGCCCACCCCCGCGGCGGCGTGGGCAGGATCCGTGTGTAGGAATTACTATACAGGTACTACTAAGTGTATATGTGCATATGTACACCCCCTCCTCCTGGACACACTGTCCCCACAGCCGGGACGCTCCGCAGCCCCCCCGCTGCAGCAGCTCCTCTCTCCACCAGCCAGCCGAGGAAAATGGTGTCGGGACGGGAAGAGGAGGGAAATCAAAGTGATGCGGCTCGTGCTCGGTGGTCCTTCAGCTCCGCTCCTGTGCCCGGAGCGGGGTCCGGCTCTCGGGATCCCCTGCGCCAGATTTATTGCACATTTTGCTTCTGGGCTGCATTTCAACCCCACATTCCACAGCCCCGGTGTCCTCTCCCTCCAACAAACTGAGGATACGACCCCCTGTGCCCATCCTCCCTCCCCCAGCATCCCCATCCCAAGAACACAAAGCCCAGGAAGGCTGCTGGCTGGAGAGGGCAGCAGGAGTAATGCACCACAGGTGTTCTCTGCGGGGACAGGGGGGTCCGGACATGGGAACCAAAGCCATGCAGAGGGTGGGAGAACGGGAGCTGGAGGAGGGAAAAATAAAGGATGAGAAGGGCAGAACAGATCTGAGGAGGAGGAAGAACACAGCATGGCAAGTGCTCAAGGCTTCGTGTTTTCTTGTCCTCTTCTTGTAAACAAGCTAATAATTCTCATGAGATAGAACAAGTAAAAAGACTGAAGTTCCAAGTCGAGGGGCTGGAGTTCCCAGGAGTCTGTCCAGTCCATTCAGCAACACCACAGCCGGGGAGAAAACGAGGGGCATTTTTTCTTTTTCTTTTTTTTTTTAAACTTTTTTTGTTTGTATTTTTTTCTTTTTTTTGTTAAAATCTTCATTACTTAAAGCTGAGAGAGAAAAAAGCCAACTCAGGAGCCCTTTTCAAGGATGGCTCATTGTCTCTAGACTGAATAAATCACACTAGTTTCGAGAGAACCTTTTTTTTTCCATTTAATGACTTATAAAAGCCGCGGGCTGGCCGTGGCTGGGCTCAGAGGCGGGTCTGGGCCTCGGGGACGTAGATCTCGATGCTGTCGGCGCTCTCGGTGGCCGAGTTCTGCCGCACGGACGCCGCGCGCTTGGCCGCCATCAGCCGCTTCCGCGCCTCCTGCCGCTGCTTGTCCGAGTCAGAGCCTTTGTCCCGGCTCAGCTGCGATTTGGACTTGGCCGGCTTCTTTGGCACTGGAGGGGGTGGTTTCTTCTCTTCCTTTAGGGAGACAGTAAGGAAAAAGCCAGACCTGACATAAACGTGCGCAGCTGGGCGCCAGCTCAGCCCCGGCGGGGCCTTGCGGGAGGGACTGCGATCGTGGCGGGGGGAGCAGCTCCGGAGCAAGACACCGCTCAGAATCAGCTGCCCCGGGTTCTACAATGAGCTGTTCTGCATCTCATGGAATCACAGAATGTCCTCAATGGGAAGGGACCCACCACAATCATGGAATCACAGAATGGTCTGGGTTGGAAGGGATGCCTTCCACTAGCCCCTGTCCAACCTGGCCTTGGACATTTCCAGGGATGGGGAGTCAATAATCCAGAGGTTGATGATCCACAACCAGGATCATCAAGTCCAGCCCCTGCATGGACACACCTGCAGGACACCCTATCCCTGGCAGTGCTGTCCAAACGCTCCTGGAGCTCTGGCAGCCTCGGGGCAGTGCCCATTCCCTGGGGAGCCTGGGCAGTGCCCAGCACCTTCTGGGGGAAGAGCCTTTCCCTGATCTCCAGCTAACCCTCCCCTCCATGCAGCTCCCATGGTACCGGGCTCTTCTGGAGTGGCCTGGAGTTCACAGAATTTCTGTCTGCTTCAGCTGTAGCTCAGAGCACAGCACAGGCAGCATGAAGACACAACTTAACGTGGAACTGCAAAATTTTAACAAGCCACCCTGCCCTGAGCCACAGTCTGCCCCACCCTTACCTGCAGAGCCAGGACACCACCTCTCCTGTATTTTCCAAAGGTTCCAGTTGGTTTTTACATTACCTAGGCACCATGGATAGTTAAACCCATCCACACAGTGCTGGGAACACCTGAGTGCCCTGCACCAGTGCTCAGCACTCCGGGCTCTCTCCATCCAACACCTTTTCCCCTTGTACAAAACTGTTCCCACTATTACTCAAGAGGAATGGCCTGGGTGCCTCGCAAGGCTGTGAGATGACAAGTGCAGGATGGCAAAAGCCCTTGAGAGCATCTGCTTGCAGACAAAACCAGACCTTAGATACCCCAAATGTGTGCAAGGTGCTCTGCCCACTCCCCTCTCAGTGCCCCTCCCTCACCTTTCTCTCCGGTGTCTCTGCCAATTGCCAGCTATTAGCTTTGAGGTGGTACAGCTCGTCAAACTTCATGCTGATGTCTTCAATGGACAGCTGGAGGAGATCCCAAAATCCAGCCAAGTCCTGGGCTGTGGGTCTGGGATTGGCATTGGGGTTCTAGAAGGGGAAGCATTAAAAACACCCTTTCAGAAAGAGCACACCCAGCAGAGCAGTGTGCACAGCACATTCACCCCTTTTATGTCTGCCTGCAAACAAACCCAGTGAGAACCCACAGGACACACCAGCCCTGAACATGGACACACAAAGCCATCATTTACAGCCCAAATAATTTCTGCCTAGCCCAGGAAGCAGGTCCTGACTGCACTTCTCCTACAGCAGAGTAATCCTGAACCAGACATTCAGTGCTGGCACTAACCCCACAGCAGGACCCAACAGCAGGTGCCCAGCATGGGAATCACAGCCACAACACTGGTTTGTTACACTGAGACCCTGATTTCAGGGTGGGAAATAATGGAAATGGACACCCAGCTCTGATGCCTGCATGTGCAGCATTCCAAGGAGCCAAACTGAGCTTTTATGAGCAAAATTATTTTGCTACGTTCCCTCCCAAAACAACCTGAAAGCATCGGTACTTCTCAGGCTGGGTTGAAAAATTTTAAGTAGCTTAAGTTTCTTCTAAGAATAGGATTTTCCCAGTTCCCAGACAGCTGAACCACCACTGCAGGCCCTGGAAAGCAGGGGATCAGATCCGAGCAGCTCACACAAAGCTCTGCTGGTGCTGCTGCTCAGCTGGGATCAGCACTTTACCCCCCACTGCTCCTCAAGTCTCTCCAAGATTATTTTGCATGTAAAGGGGAATTCACCTCTGAGGAAGTTCACAAAATCCACATTACCATAAAGCCTGAGGGGAAAACCAAACCACAGATTCCATCAATCCCCATTAGCCCAGGTCAGCTCTGAGCAAGGGCAAACCCCTGCGTTCCATTTCAGAGATCAATTCCCAGTGACCTGGGGACAGTGTCACCAGCCGCACACGCAAAGGAAGCATGCTTGGTCAAGAGCAGACTTTTCAAACAGCTTCCCCTATTTGGCCCAACCTCAGGGTTTGCCTCAAAAAGCCCTTCAGAAGCAGGAGGCAGCTCTGTGCTAACGCAGCCCGCACCCAGCCTGGTGCTGCAGGCTGTGGCTGCACTGGCTCTGCTCTCACAGGGACAGCAGCCTGCTAATACCTGACCAAGTCCCTGCAGTGCTGCTGAGAGGCACCCTCTCAGAAACCAGGAAAACACATCCAGACTCACCAAGTTTTGTTCACAGAGGCCGTGGAATTGCTGGAACTTCTGTGACATTAGTAACTGTGCACTGCCCACTGCACTCAGGACTTTTCCTAAGACTGTGGGGGACAAAAGAAAGGAAAAAAAAAAAAAAGAAAAAGACCTGAGTTGAACAGACCATTAAATGTAGCAATGAGCTCCAGCGTTTCTGGAGCAAAGAAACACTCGAGTCATCAGAAAAGGAGTTTCAGAGATCCTCAAGGCACTAACTGCTCTCAGGAACAAGATGTTTTGAAACTACATTTGTCTGCCATTGCTCCTTCTGGCAGGCCAAACACAGACCCGTCTGAGGACATTGCAACATCCAAGCTGGCAGACAGCTCCTTAAACTGCCCTCAGCCCCTCAGAGGAGCCACAAGCACCACCTCAGCGAGGTCTGCTGGCACCTGCTTAGAGATGCCAGCCTGCTCTCCCAGCCCTGCACAAGGGAAAGGCGACGCAGGGACCACTCTCCAGCCTCCTTGTACCAGCAGGGATTAACACACAGGCCAGGGCTTGTAGCACCCAGGACTTCACGGCGCTCTCAATGGTTTTTCCAAGCAGCCTCTGGGCATGGACATGTTCCTCTGCTCACTGGAGGAAATACAGCCTGGGCTTTCCCCTTCCAGAGGCAGGTTCAGAGCCCCACGCGCCTGCAGCCGCATCACCAGCAGGGACCACCTGAGTCCTGTCCCTGAGCCTGCTCGGCGCGTTGGGAGCTCTTGGTGGGACAAGCGCACCCTGGCCTCTCTCACCCACCAAGGCTGTGGTTCCACAGTCAAGCAGCCTGCTCCTGGCAGTCACAGCAACAATGCCATCCAGGTCTTGCTGTCTTTCCCTGCCACAGGTCAAGCCAGGCCAGCCCCGAGGCAGGGAGATCCCTGGCACGGCCTGTCCCCCTGGCAGCCACGGCAGCACCTCAGGGAATCGGATTAGGGATTAGCTCCCGGAGCCCCAGCAGTGACAGTGAGCTCAAACTGAGCCTCACCTTTGTTTCACCTTTCTCAGGTTTTAGAAACATCAAAACCAGGCTCCACACAAAGACCCTGCCCTCTGCAGCATCGTCACCCACTGCTGTCATTCTCTATGCACCAGAGGCGTGATTCCCACGTCAAAAAGCCCAGGTTTTGCCAAGGCATTTGAAAATAAAGGAACAAACCCAGCTGGGACAAAACCCCATGAAATCAACTGGCCTTGTTTCCCTGTTCCATGCTTTTGGTGTATCCAGCACAAACTCAGCGAGGCTTTCCCATGTGAAGAAACTTCCCCTTTGCTATCAAGACAAGTTCATCAACTGAACTGAGCAAACAAGCTCAGAAGTCATGTTCCTTCTGCCCCCCTGCTTGTTTGAGAGTAATGAGTGAGGCAGGGAGAGAACCCAGAGCCTCCCTGAAAGCTTTTCCCATTTAACCTTTTTTAAGATTAAATCCATTTAAGCTTTTAGCAGTTTTGAGTGGTCAGAAGCTGCACCATCCCCTGCACATCTTTTATGCTGCACCACAGCATTATTTCTTACTCCATTTGCTACAGGAAGTTACATTACCCTTGATGCCTGAGATGGCCACCTAAAAACAGAGACTAGACAGGAATAAGGGAATAAAGGAAGGTGTTTATTGGAAGGGCCTTCAAGGTACACCCTGGGCAGTCAAAAGGTGACACCCAAGATGGACCCCGGGTCACGAGTTCTTCACACTTTTATAAGTTTGGTTCATTTGCATATCAGGGTTAATTGTCCAATTATAATTTCAGTTCATGATGTAATTACCCCAAGTTTACCCTCCTTCTTAAGATATTAGTTTACACATTTTGGGGCCTGGTGTCCTTGGAGAGCAAACCCAGAGAGGTTTGTTATGTCTGACCAGCGTGAGAGAACAGCAGCTGACAGGGCACACGGAACTGCAGAGTTACACACCGGGCAGTGCAGGATTTGAGAAATAGAAAAGTTAAAACATAAGGCATCACCCTCTCCAAGGAGAAAGCATTCCTTGTCCCATCCTCATCTCCATGCTCTGGCTCTGTGGGCTGTTAGTAATTTTGCAGAACCCCAGAATGGTTTGGGAGGGAAGGGACCTTAAAGCTCATCTCATTCCACGGCCAGGGACACCTTCCACTGTCCCAGGCTGCTCCAAGCCCCATCCAACCTGGCCTCGGACACTTCCAAGGATGGGGCAGCTACAATTTCACTGACCCAATACTCAGCTCCAACTGCTTCTTGAGGGAGGAGCTGCCAGGCTGCTGCCCACACCCACCTTCCTCAGAGAGATTGTTCTCTTTGGTCTCCTGGTCCATCTGGCGGCACCAGCCCTCCAGGCGCTCGGTCTCGGCCTGCAGCAGCTTCAGGAACCAGAAGCCGTCCCGCCGGCAGGGCCCCGGCTGCGCCGGCTCCGACGGCGACGTGGAGGAGCTCTCGAGCCAGGGGTCAGGAGGAGGGAGAGAAGAAGGCTCCAGGGCCGGGTCGTTGTTTTCTCCATAGGAGAGGTTTCTCTTAATCTGTGAGGGCTTGGCTGGTTGCCTGGTGGAGGCATCAACACCAACAGAGTTGTTGTGCTGGGGGCACTCAGCGAGGCTTCTCTCAGATGATTTACAGCTGGAGTTATTGGGCTCCTGCGTGTCAGAGTCTGTGTCCTGTTTGGAGGACATGCTGCGAGAGTGGCTGTTTCTGGAGGGATCAAAAGCCATGGTTCAATAGCAGAGCTCGGCCTGGCCGGCCTCCCACACTGACAGCAAAACCCATGGCCACAGCAGAGCCTCTCCCTGCCCCTCCTCACACACAGACACACCACACACTCAGACAGACAGAATTATAAGGTTGCCTGCTTACTGCAATCGGCCGTTCAGACGAGAGGGCTGACGCATGTCTATAATTACAGCTTGGAATTTTTTAATTTTTTATTTAATTTCAAGCTCCCATTGATTTGGCTGTTAGAGAACAAGTGCTTTTTGCAGCGGGTGTGTGCTGTGGAGGAAGAGCTCTCCGTGGGCCCCATTCAACACCACTCACTGGCACAAAGCAGGGAAGAAAGTCTAAGCACAAGTGGGGGAGGCACAATTTAAAATAAAAGGAAACTGCACAAACTTGCGTCTCACTTACCGCCACTCGTCCTCTACCTGTACCCCGATGGACTGGAATTTGGTGGCTGGTGGAGGAGGCTCCTCTTTTGCCACTGGCTGAAGGCAGTCAACCTTATTGAACAAAAAAAAAAAAAAAAAAAACAGACAAAAACAGACACGAGAACTTGCGCTGGAATCCACGTTAGTAGACCAGGAGTGTGCACACACACAGAGCATGCTGACGCCACACGGGAGGGCTGCCTCAGGACAGGCACGAGGCTACTGCTCAGCTCTGCTCCCACCTCAGGATCAGGGCTGTGTCCTGCCAGGCTGCTGCCACCACCTGTGCCAAGAGCCCTGGGCTCTGCGTGGCTGGGGCTGTGTCCCCGTGCCTGTGGCACCCTACACAGTCAAGGACCACGGCACTCAAGGGAGGACAGCGAGGTGATGGAGACCGACAGCAAAGCCTCTCTCCCAGGGATTGACACCCTCCATGGCTCTGGATAAGAGGGTTAGAAGGTTTTAGGAAAGAAATCCAGGTGACTTAGGAACCAGCTCAGAAAAGGAAAAGGAGAGGAAGGCAGGCAGCCTCTCCAGTGTGTTTCTCCCGCCCTCGCTGTCCCACAGCCTCGCAGAGAGGCCTTCACTGTCACCTGTCTGAACTGGCCTTGCTGTAAAGCTGATGGAGAACTCGTTCAGCACACACAGAGCAGCTCAAAGCTCAGATCCTGCACTTGGAGCTGCCCAAGTTCCCGTCTGCTGGTAACCAGCACCTGGGACAGAACCTGAGCTCACAGCCACCTGTAACTGAGAAACCTGTCTCAGAGGAGGGCACAGCCCCAGAGGATGCAGTTTTGCTGACTAAAGCATGGATTTACACTACTCACTGGGTTCTCATTTGACTGTGTAATCAACAGCTCATTTCCATCAATTCCCACAGAGTTAAATGCTTCCAGCAAGGGAAGCACCAACCTGCTGGGAACGCTGGGCAGCAAGGAATCACTCCCTCCTGCCTGCAGCCCTGGGACCATTTGGCACTGCAGCAGCCCATCCCACATGGACATCAAGCAGGAGGGCCCATCTCTCAGGGGAGACTCGTCCCTAGAACCATGGTGAACAAGGAGCAGACTGCTGGGACGCAATACAGAGTACAGGGCACAGGCAGACTGGCAGCAGAAGGCCCCTTCAGATGGACTCACTCAGTTAACACAGCCCCTCTGCTCCAGAAAACGTTTTAAACTTGTACTTAAAGAACTTAGTCCTTTCTGGGCTGTTAAGGGAAAGTGCTGCTGTCTCTCACCCTGGGAACACTGGCAGGGACTCTGCCAAGGCAGTGAGTGTCTCTTGCTATTCTAAGTGAGCTCAGATGCACACCTGGTCACAGAAAAGGCACACGCTAAATGGATGGGGTAAGGACATTCCTTGGGACAAAGGAGAACAAACTATTCCATACTTGTATTCCTATAGACGATAGCTTTCTTTTGGGGATATTCTCCACTTTAGGCTCTTCGTTAGTCAGAGTCCCTTTGTCACTTTTCAAAGTTGCATTTTTCTGAGGTAACTCTGGAGTGTCTCTGGCCGGAGTCACGACGCTGCCCCTGGTCACGCTGGGTGTCCTGGTGCTGTCCAAGCTGTCTGAGGAATTGCTGAGCCCCGACTGGCTGGTGACCTCACTCTTGTGGTCCTGGCTGTCCAGGTAGGTGTCCTGCGCCGACTCGGTGCTGCTCTGCACAGTGACAGAGATGAACGGCTTGGACGTGGTCCGAGGTGGGACGGGAGGTGGAGTCTTTTTATATGCCACTAGGCATGATGAACCTGCAGGGATGGAGGGGGGAGAACGGAGAACGCAGGAGACAGGTTGGAGGGAGAGAGATACAGTGAAAGAGAGAGAAAAAGCAGGTCAGTCACGACATCCGAGAGGAGCCTCCGAGCAGCAGCTGGAGGCAGAGGAGCAGAACCAGCCCACAGGCAGCAGCTCACGCTGGGGACCCACACCAAAGCATAGGGGAAGCGAAGGCAGAGCCAGAGCTAGCTTGCAAAAGAAGTCAAAAGGAATACCATGATGCGTGGAAATCTGGAAATGGAGAAGAGGGACAGAAAAGCCTCCCAAGAATGTTACAGGGTTTGGCAGGTGTAAGCCTCCACAGTGGGGATATATTCTTTGGCTAAACCCTATGTTTTAGTGTCCTAGTACGGCCAAGTGTCTCAGCTCTTGGTCCCATCAGTTGACAAGTTTCAGTGTCTGGATCAGGGTGATGGTTTTTCCTATAAAAATGGAAAGAAGCCGTAAAATGTGTTAGATGTTGATGGCAGGAACACACATTTGAAGCCCCTGACAAGCCCAGCTGCTCTACACCAGGGGAAAAGACCCAAGAGTGGTGAGGCTGCTACTCCATGGCTCCAGATCCAAGCAGTAGCAAGGCTGGAGACATGTGCCCAGCAGACACAGAACACACATATCCCACATGTATGGATAGAGACGCGGCTGGCTACACCAACCGGGACAGCAGCCACAGCCCCAACCTGGTCCTGTCTCTGGCTGGACAGGATGGAAGTCCACCAGTGAAAATACATGTAAAATACAAGTAAAATCCAGGCGGATCCTGCAGCAGCCGTGTTTAGGCTCTCAGTCTGCCCAGGATATACAAGCCCCTGAGGCCACAGTCCCTCTCCAGCTGCTGTCCAGCCAGGACAGGCTGCACTGGGCAGGGCGTGGCCAAACACACTGACCAGCCACCTTCCTACACACAGCCGACCCCCTCTGTCCCCCTACCCCTGCACTCTTGGTCCTCCCCAAGTCACAAGACTCCCTTTTTTATCCTGACTTTAGTTCCTCCTGTTACATCCTGTGCAATCCTGAGCTGCTTTTCCCCTGCACCCCACAACACATCCCAGCCCTTGCCAGCAGCCTCCTTAGTCCCAGAGATCTGCACTTACTCCCCATGTCACACCTGCCTCACCATTTCCAATGGAGCCAGAGCCGGTCCCAAGCATCCCTGGGAGCCACATTCCCTGTGGGGCAATCACAGAGCTGCCCCATGAGCCTCAGTGACAGGATGTGGACATGCCTGCATTTACACATCCTACTATTTACCATATTAAGAGCTAAAGCTCCACTTCAAAGGAAGAGCTTAAAGGAAGGAATTACAGAGGAGCAGATCTGTGTTTCCAGCAGCGTTTTTGTGCCCAGAGATGCTGAGCAGCACCTGGCAGAGGAGAAGTGAGAGGCCTGTGCAGGGCTGCCAACCCAGCTGCCTCCAGCCTGGATGTGCACAGGAGCTCAGAAAGCACCAAGTTTCCCTCTGGCCACTACACCAAGTCCAGCACAAACTGAGCAGTGTCCTGATGGCAGCAGAGCAGGACCCATCCCACCACCCATCACTGTCTGGCCCACACAGGTGAGGGGTGACCACAGTCCCCCTGGCAGAGCTGCCTGATGTGGAGCATCATCTCCAGCAGCAATTCCTTGGCCCAGTCTCACGGCCTCACTCACACAGCCCATCCCAGCAGGGCAGTGTGGGAGCAGCCTGACCAGAGCCATGGCAGAGGCAGCCTGGGATCAGCTGTGTCTACACCCCAAAACAACAGGTTACTCCTGCTCCTGCACCAGGGCTACAGCGGCCACTCGGCCAGGGCAAGCCAGAGCCAGCCCAGCTGGCAGAGGCGAAAGCATGTCTCACCTTCACTTAAACACCTCCCCATGGCCCCTGTTCTTCTCCAGGGACAGTGCCCAGGGTGCCCTGCTACCCACAGCCCCCGTGACACTGTCCTGCTTGGAGCTGGACTGGCCACAGCCCTCAGTGGCTTGGCTGGCACGGTCACCATGAGCTCAGCCCAGCTGCTGTGGACACTACCAGGGCTGGGACTGGAAAGGAAGTTGATGGCTATTTGCCATCGAACAGCCCAGCCAGGCAAAACAAGGGGAGGGCACAGCAGCACAGAGAGTTTCTGGGGCGGATCAGTGCTGTCCAGGGCCAGCAAGCCAGACCCAAAGTCATTCTCCACTTACCAACAGACAGCACCAACACTGTTTGTGCTACTCCATTAAAGAGGAACCACAGCATCCCCCTGGCTTTTTCCTGGGAGCTCTTTGTGCCACCTGGCTTGGCTGAAGGGCAGCACAGGCTTTGCTGGAAGGGAAACACCCAGGACCATCAAAACACACCCTGTTCATGTATCTGTGCTCAAAGGGTTGACCACACACAAGTAAATCTAAGAAACACTGCAAATGACAAACACAAAGGGACCAGGAGCTTTGAAGAACTGGGGATGCATTAGTTGGTGCAACTGCAAATGAACCCCACTGAAGCCCTCTGCAAACATAAACAGGGCTTCTGACTGCCCAGCAAACTCAGAAACCACACCTTGCTAGGACGGGCTTCAAAAGCCAAAGTCAGAGCAAGCCCACCCAGAACAGCCTGTCCTTGGTCCTCACCACAACGCTGAACAGCGCTTCCTGCATCTGTGGGAAGAGACAACACTTGAGGAAACAAGAACATCCCAGTGTTTCCATAGGAGAAGGAGGCAGCATTCCCTCCTGGCTCTGAGGCCAATCCCACCAGTCAGGAGCATTCCAGCTGCTGATTTACCTCTCCAAAGGGCTATAGCTATTATATTTTAAAATCAGCTTGTGCTGCAACGTGGAACTAAAATTCCTGGGGGCACTGGAGCAGGACCTCACTGTGCAGGACCATCAGCTCAGTTTGCTTGGGAATACCATCCCTGCTCCAAAAAGGTGTGGAACAACTGGAGAACATGGAAGTCATGCTTAAGCTTCCAGTTTTGCAGCACTAGGCTCTTCCTGCTCACAAGATCTTCCAAGGCTAATTTCAGCAAGCAGTTGGAATTCACAGCATGCTATGGATGATTGATTTTGGGGACGAGGATGTTTGTTTATAGTCTTTCTTCTGTAATTATTTTCAGAAAGCAGCAGGTCTCCAAATTAGCACCTTGCACCTGCCCTTAGGGGCTTGGGGAATCCCCAAGGATGCAGCCCTGGGCAGAGGAGCTGTTTGCAGAGCCTTACACTGGAGAGTCCTCTGGACCCTCAAAAACCAGCTGGGCATGCTGGGATCCTCTCCCTCTCCTTCCAGAGGCTTTTGCTTCTTGGAAGACTAAAAGTAGAATCATAGGAGAATGTGAAACCCAGCCCCTGTTCCCACCCCACCAGGCTGGTACCTGCTCAGTACCTGGCAGCAGCACCAGGAGCACAGCCAAGGTATTTGGGGCCAGATTTAAGTACCACAATTGCCCTCAAGTGTGTCTGGCCTGAAGTGCCAGTGTTCCGCTGCTATTGCTGATTCAATACAGCCTGGTGACATTTCCAGTCACTCCAGGAATTTCAAAGACCTACTCAAACCATCCCCTTACTTTTGTTAAATCACCTCAAAGGCCCCCAGCCACGGTCAGCTGGGGAGGCAGGTTCCCCTGCCCTCAAACACCAGCAGGGCTGGCTGCTCTCCCTGTCCTGCTCCGTGCATCCCCCTTTCCCTGTGGGAAGGCCTGGAGGAACGACCTCATTTCCTCACACACGAAGCAGAACGCTCTGAAATAATCTCTCCTACAAGACAAGCTCATTTGCCTTTTAAATAAAACAACCATCTTGCAGCAAATGGCACCAGTGGCATTATCCCCTCGGAGATTCCTGCTGCAGGGCTTTGGGCTGGCCTTTGCCACAGGGTCTCCAGGCTGCAAGGAGCTGCTTTGGGAGGCAGTTTCCAATAGCAAAGGGAACTGGAACAGCTGCATTCCAAGTGACCTGACCTCTGATTTTCATCAGCTCGAGGAACACTTCAAGGTTGGAGCTGTAATGAACTGTAGGATGTTTTACTTGTAGAAAGTCCAAGTGAAAATGAGCCCCAGTGACAATCCATACCAAAGACAATATGGACACATGGATTTTATGGTTCACAACAATCCCTTCAGACCTGATTTTTCTCCTTCTGCACACTGAAGGTCAAGATACCTGCACCAGTTAGAGGCACTGCTGAGAAACCTACCCAAATTTTGTTAGTCTACAGGAAAATCATGTAAGTCAGAAATCATAGAGGCTTGGGTTGGAGGGACCTTAAAGCTCGTCTTTTTCCACCCCCTGCCATGGGCAGGGACACCTTCCACCATCCCAGGGTGCTCCAAGCCCCGTCCAGCCTGGCCTTGGACCAGTGATGAGGCAGCCATAGCTTCTCTGGGCACCCTGTGCCAGGGCCTCCCCACCCTCGCAGGGATTATTTTTTCCTAATCTAAATCTCTCCTCTTTAAAACAATTTCTGCTTGTCCTATCACTATCTGCTCGTGTGAAAAGTCACATGGCTCCCATATACTTCCATCTAGACATGATGGGAAATGCCTGTGAAGATGACACCTCTTGTTCTGACAGAATGACTGTCTTTAAAGTGCTGGAGGAGATTTCAAAGAAGTTTTATAGTGGTTAAACAAAACTCCTGGAAAGCGAAGTCAAGTGACTGCATTTTTTCAGAGGGGCAGTTTATGGAAATGCTGTAAACACCTCCTGCCTCAGTGCTTTCCCTTTGTAAATCACAGTAGCAGCGATCTTAGAAAAACTAAAAATCTCACCTTGGCACTACCCAGAGGTAACAGACACCTGATGGTAACCACGAGTGGGCTGTGGGAGCCAGGGAAGGGCCGTGGGCTCTCCTGCCATCCTCACTCCAAGCTGCAGGGTGACCCCAGGAGCAGCAGCACCCTGGCGCGAGCAGCTCCCCACAGCACAGCCTGAACCACGAGCCACCTCCGTGGCGGTGCCCATGGAGCCCTGCAGAGCCCTGTCACTCTCCGATGAGCCGAGGAACACCGAGAGCACTTCACCAGCTGTTTGTGCTTGTCACAGAGCCCATACACAAGCCAGGCTGTGCTTGTGAGTCAGAGGACAGAGAAGTCTCCAGGAGCTCCTCCCAGGCAGCAGCACCAGGGAAGAGCCCTCTCACCTGCTGTGACAGCCCTGTATAAACCCAGCCCGGACACTCAAATCATCTTGAGTACTTCTGAAGGAGGTCAGAGGAGAAATTCAACATTCCCCTTGTTATTGCCCTAGCCACCCTCAGCTTCCAGCCCCAGCACGGCTCAGGCAGAGCAGCAGTGCTTGGGCATGGCTGGAGTGGCGGCTGGGACACGGGGAGCACTGCAGGCCTGTCACTTCTCCCACCATATAATGCTCTTGCTGCCAGGACAGAGAGCCAGGCCTGGGCTCTGTGCCACGGGACACCCTCAGCCCAGCCCCGGGTCTCCAGACAGAGGCAGGGCCAGAGAGCACAGCAAAGGCAGGAGGGTCTGCAGCAGGGACCAAGGAGAGGCGAGGGGCAGCAGGCTGGGGTCACACCCTGACACTCCAAGGCAGGAGCGGCGCTCCGACCACTGCAGCTGTTCCCAGCAGCAGCAGCTGTGCAAGATAGGCAGCCCTCACTCAGAATTACACCCCAGTCACTTTTCCTGAGCCGTGGGAAGTGGCTACTTGCCCCTGAACGGCATCAAGTCCCCTGTGAGATAAGCACAGAGCAGGGAGATGCCCTTCCCCAGCACCACTGCTCCCACACAGGATCCTCTGGGAGCAGCCTCCCCCCAGCCCCACACGTGCCTGACCCACGCTGCAGCCCCGCCTTGGCACAGCTCGTGCCCGGTTTGCACACTGCATTTCAGCTATCTGGCATTTTCTTACACAAAGAAATAACTTCTTAGCTTTAGGCAAATGCCTTCCTCAAAGCCCTCCCTGAGCAGCCAGAGAGGCTGTCACAGCACTAAACAGACCTGTGCCAAGAGGTCTCTGCTGCCCAGCTGGAGACACTTCCAAGTGCTGCTCCAGGGAGCACTCAGCTGTCAGATTTGTTACCCCCTGCTCCTGTTCGGGTCCAGCACACCCTGCTCACAGCACTCCTGTACACTCCCTAAAGGCTCTGCTGGCAGGACAGTATTTTATCACCCATGTATCCATCTGGTACTTGGTGTTAGGAAAAAAGGGACTGCCCTGCACTTGCCTGACCACTGCCAAGTACAGCATGTTCCTGCATATCACTGAAATGCAAGAACTGCACATACCTGCAGAAAAAGGGCCTCAAACTCAAGGCAGCATCTCTCAAATGTTGCAGTCAGGAGCAAATCCAGAAGCAAAGGGCTTTCTCTGAACATCAGCTGCGTGTTTGTAGACTAACAGCAGAGCTCTCATCCAGAAACGCACCACAAAATGCCCTGCACAACCATTTGTGTTCTCTGGTCAGCCGTGACCGAGATGCCCGTAGGGAGAGCTGCAGCCCTGGTCACCTCAGAGCCACCACGCAGGGTGACCAGGGCTGCCTGGGGCAGGCACAGGGGCACTCAGGGCTGCATGAGCCCCAGCAGCCAGTTCTAATCACAGACCCAGTACTTTGGGAGGGAACATTTGACCAGAGCAGGAAAGGCTGTGAACTCTTTACATGAGGGACTTTGGATTTTTCAATGTACCACAAGTTTAAGCATCATGGAGATGTTCCAATTTGGAATTCCTGAGCACAGAAATGATAACAAGCACTGATACACTTAGAACTATTACACTGGGAAGGCAAGGCAGGTTGCTTTTGTAAAAAAAAAAAACAAACCCAAAACCTTTATAGAAGGTCACAAATTTAAAAGAGCCATAAAGCAACAGAAGACACCCTGCAAGAATGCTGGGGGTTAAAAATAGGGTACCTCACACTGTTGGCTCCTGCCAGATCTGGCCACCCCTCCTTTCAGCACAGCCTGCTGCAGAGTCAGCAGGGACACAGCAGATGCTGCAGGGGACGCCAGCCACAGGCACTCCCAAAGCCAGCTGCAGCAGCTGACACTGGGGCTGCTGTGTGTGCTAGAGGAGACACTGTGATTTCTCCTCGCCCTCCCCAAAGCCATTGTCAAGGGTTTTAAAGCGAGTTGAAGCCATGGTGAGCAGCTCCACCCTGCTCCAGCCACGAATGCAGCCAGTGCCCTTTTGTCCTGGGGGCTCAGACAGATCTCCAACCCAGCCAGCACAGGGCAGCAGCCAAAAGGAGCATTCCCTGCCTCTCCCTGCCCCAGGGGTTAATGCATTAACAACCACCAAGGTCCCCAAACCCAACCATTCTGCCTCAAGAAGTCACGGACCGGGAAGAGAAAAGCCATGAACACGGTGCCAGGAGGAGCAGAACTGCATCTCTGATGGGTGGGGGTGCCTGATCCCCAGGGACGGGGTCCCTTACCAGCCCACTGCCCATTTAGTGCTGGCACACACACACTTCTCCCACAGAGGGGCTGGACTGAAGGGATGGCCCATCAGTTCAGTGCTCCTCTGCTCTGTGCCGGGACTCAGGATGTGCTTATCCCCTCAGAAACCCTCGCTAAGGAGGGCTGATGCTCTTCACACCAAAGAGGTGAAGCAGCAGAGTTAGTGGGAGCCCAAGCTCGCAGAGCCCTGGGATCTCTGATCAACAGCCACAGTCCTGGTGCCCACCTAGCCCAGGACCCTGCACTGGGAATGCAGCACCAGCATCCCCAGCAGCTCCTGCCCTGTCCTGCCAGGTGGGCACAACAGAGTCACCAGCGACTCCTCCTGCTGCCAGATCCTGCCTGGCCCCTCCAGCACAGCCCGAGCAGCTCAGAGCCCAGCCAGGCAGGCCTGGAGCTCCATCCCCGTGGCCACGCACAGCCCTTCCCCAGCCAGGCCCCTGGACACGGGCAGCCTGCGGCACAGGGTGAGCAGAGGCCACAGGAGAAGGGCCAGTGGAATTCTAATCCCATGGCAGGTTTTATAGGAGTGGAAAGCTCTGGGCAGCAGGAGCCCAGCTGGGCTTTAAGGCCACGCCATTTCTCCCTGGTGGCCTTTGTGCAGAGGATGCAGAAAGGGGGTCCCACAGTGCTAAGGAGCCATCAAGTCACGAGGCCCAGGGCTTGCTGCATCACCCAGCAGCCTGTTTGCTACAGACACCTCCTCACCCACAGCTCCAGAGGACTCTGACCCGGCCTGAGGCATGGCAGGCACACAGGCAGGGAGCAGGCCCCTGGCTGCAGCAGAGTGGGCACACCAGGATGGAGGAGCTGAAACCTCTCTGTGCACACAGGAACCAGGAACAGGGGAAAAGGGAACACAGAACCCACACTGCCACTTGTCCTGGCTCTGCAGGAGGCAAGGGAGCCCTGCAGATACCCTGCCTACACAGTGCACACAGCAGCCATTCCTCTTCAGGGGGCCATCAGGAAGGGGCTCAGCTCTGAACCGTCCGTGCCACAGAGGATTTCTAGAGAGAGCAGGCACTTCCATCAGCCCCTGGCGTTGGAACAGGTCACATGGACTTTCCTGCAGCCAGTGGCAGGTAAGAGAATGCAAGACTGGACCACACAGCACCTCACAGAGCCTGCCCAGCAGCTCAGCACCCCACCACTCCCAGGGCTCCAGGGGATATCAGGACCACCTCAGAACGATACAGACCACAGCTTAGCGAGCATGTATCAGCCAAAAGCTCCTGAGACAGTGAGACAAGCTGTGCTGAAAGGTGCTGCCACAACAAGAGCAGCAATCCTTTCTGCTGATGCACTGAAGCACCATCCACTTCATCCTCCCAGTGCAGGGACCTGTGTCTGCAGCATCTCACCCAGATGTGGCAAACAAAGCTCAGCAGCAGCACAAGGAAATGTCCACTGGACTCTACCCCACACACAGGTGGTCAGTGCAGCAGCACAACCTCGCAGTGCCCAGGGCAGCTCTAACACCGTCAGCCAGCAGGCCAGAGACAACAGGGGCCTGCCAGCAGAGCAGGAGAGGGGAAACACAACTGAAGATACCTAGAGATTTGCATTCCAGAGAGTACTTCTCAGGAACAGCACTTATTGCAGGCAGGCCCCGTCCCTCCTTGCTTTTAATCACTCACTGTGGCAGTCCCAAAATGCCGATTCCGCCGCTCTGGGACTGCAGGGTCTGTTCTGCCAGCTGCACTCTGCAGTTTTTGTCTGGGCTGGTTCAGGCTCTGCAGCCCTGAGCACCTCTAGGAGAGAGGCATGGGACATCCCAGACCATGGATAACAGGCAGAGAGGGGAAGGGAACTGGGCCAAACAGGGTGTCCCAGAATTCCTGTCCCACAGCAGCGACCAGCCCCTGCGCCCCTCTCCCTGTTCAATGCTGCCCTTCCTGCAAGGTTTGCTCAGGGTTATCCAGCACAGACACGGAATTAGGGCATAAATGTGAACCAGACAGGAATTAGCCAGTGCCACCAGGTCACAGGCTGCTCCCCTATCCCTCCTCCACGTGGGATGTTATCCTGCTGCTCGGCAAAGCAGCACAGGGAATGCCTTTGGAGGAGACACATAAGGAACGATGGCAAACCCTCCATGTACCCACTGCTGTAGCCACTTCTACGTGCACTGAGGGTATCAGCATTAATCATCAAAGTGTTTAGCATAATTAGGGAGGTCGATTTAGTTTTTCTCCAAGCTAGCAGTTTCTAGAATCTCCTGCAGAAGTAAGTTCCACCAGCTAATGATGCACTGCATGAAATATCCTCTCCCTTCACCATCACTTCATGCACTGCCACATCACTTGGAAGATGGCATGTGGATGCTTTTAACTCGCTTCCCTGCCACTGCAGAAGTCCAGGGAATCTCAACACACCTCCTCAAAGTCACAGCCAGTCAAAATCCATATGGCCAGAAATGGCTGGAAACCATGGCAAACCGAATCTCTTCTTGTCTATGTCAGAGCTCAGCAGCTCAAATGGGCTATTTTAGGTTATGCTGATTGCTGAAGCCCCAAATGCAGCCATTCCCAAGCATTTGCTCACGTGTCACAGGAGACACATCTCAAGTTCCCTGTGTACAGGCAGCGAGCTGCACCTCGAGCACACAAACCAGCGCAGTAACCCAAGTCTTGCCATCTCAGAAAGGCGAGTGTGTCAGTCCAGCACGGCACAAACAGCACTGTGACTCCGTGGGACTCCCCACACGCCTCCCTCCCAGCCCAGGGACCTCCCCAAAGCCCACCAGGAACCACTTTGTCCGGGACTTTCTGACAGCTCCAGGGACCGGAGTTGCTCCCCTACGGCAGAATCACACCTAAAGCTTTGGGGAACCCAGCCCACAGCGTGGTCCACGGAAGGTTTTGCAAACACTGCCCAGTTGCTGAGGCATTATTGGCACATCCCCACTGGTGGACAGTCCTGGAAGCAGGGTGGAGGGGTTACCATCATTTTAAGTGTGCCACTAAACACTGTTCACAGAAGAGCTGGCCAAGAGGGTGCTGAAAACACTGATGGCAGCCAGCAGCTTGTCAGCACAGAGTGTGATAACAGGAACAGGCCTGTGCTGATGGCAGCAGTCGCTGAGTTCCCCAGCACAAATGGGGCTCCCAGGGAACTGCTCCATTCCCAAGAACAGAAGCAGCCAACAATTCTGTAGCCTACCTAAATTTTTGAGAAATTGCCACCATTGGTGCCAACAAAACCCCCCTCAAGGTAAGAATTAATTTCTCCATCACTTTGTTCAGCATCAGGATTTTTATCAGTTTTCAGTTACTGTATCCCGAATTTTACCTGATGCAGGAGATCTGCTACTCTCCTTTGCTCATGGGAGGCTATTCCGCTGTTTTAGGCAAGGGCAAGCACTCAGTGATGCCACCAGGAGCAGCAGAGGTGGTTTTCCCAGGACATTATGAAAAACCCTCCCCACACCCAGATGACGAGGGATTCTTTGTGAGCTGAAAACAAGCCCCACCCTGTAGCCATAGGGCCAGGGAAAGCACATGTGTCAGCAGCTGAGGAGACAGCACTGAACCATCTCTGCACCTGGGAGATGGGAAGGCTGAACTCATCTCCCACTGAAAAATTCCAGCCTTTAGTCAACACTCTTTCCACTGGATTGTGGCTGTCAGGCAGCCAGCACCCAAGATTTACATCTTCAAAGCTACAATCATCAAGAGGTTTTAATAGCCAGATTCAATTGAAGCTATTTCCTCCCTTAAGTATGTACAAACCAAGATGTGGCAACATTATGCTAATACTGAAGAATCAAAGTCAAAATTGCTGGGAAACTTCTGTTGGCTGAGGCACAGGACAAGCTTTGCATGTTAGAGAAAGCTACTCCATATTCTATTTCACTGTTTAACATGGCATTATCCATAAGATTTAAAAAAATCACATGAACAAACACAGAAAAGGCTGTGGCAGGCTGCTCCCTCTCCATTAGCATTAAATTTGACAGTGGTTCAGCTGTTGCAGCACAGTCTGGTCTGATCTGGAGAGGAAGGGAAGTCCTCAGACTCAGAGCAGGCAATTAAGCAAATATTCCAACCTTTTATTCCCTTTGGGTAGGGTGCCAGGAAGCTTTGGAAAGCTGTGCTCCTTGCTTGGATTGCCGAGGGCTCCCACCTGAACTAACCACGGACCCTGCAGAGCACAGAGCTTTCCTCCCCGGTAACAGAGGCACACGGGGGAGCAGTGCCGTGTGTCCCCAGCACCACTGCTCACACTGCTCTCCCAGAGGCCAGGAGTCCCCAGCTCTGATTCCCTAAGAATTTCAAGTATCACAAGCACTCCCTGAACAATGGATCCCCCAAGGGAGGGGGTATCCGGAGCAAACCCGGCACTCTCAGCAGTACCTCACTTCAGGAATCGAGCAGGCATCTGACAAAAGAGCCACTGTGCAGCTCCAGCTCTGAAACCAAAGAGCACAACAGACCCCAAGCGTGTACCCAGAGCCTTCTCCAAGCACATGTGAGGCTCCAGGATCTGTGACCTACGTAGCTTCCAGCCACCACCAGGTCTGCATCTTTGCAGCTCGGACTGCTTTTCCCGCAGGCTCCAAAACACCACGCTCCTGGTTCACAGGCCTGAAGAGTCCCCATAAGCTTTCAAGTTCAGAGCCCAGACCACCACTTAGCCACAAGTATGGGTAGCAGGTCTGGATTCAGGGGTGCAGTACCTGTTTGCCCACATGCCTGGCCCCTCCAGCCTGCAGAACCTGCCATGAAGGTATTCCAAGGATCTGAGACCATTAACTAGGCAAGGGACACGAGGAGAGGCCAGAGCACAGCTCTATTCACCACATCTAGTGAGCAGATTCAGTTTTAGGCCACAGAGCTAAAGGCACTGGCTTAGTCATGCTGTTCCCATGGCACTGGGACCTACTCCCTTCTGTCCCGCTGCCTGGAATTCAGAATGTGACAATGACTCCCTGGCCTTCCAAGGAGGGTTATCAGTGAACCCCAGCCTCCAGCAAAAGCATTAAACGTCACCAGAGCATTCCCTGCTGCTTTCAGGAACCTGCTCACCGTGGAACAGACCATTTTCCTGCCTTGGAAGCTATGTGCCAAAAGCCTTCTTGGCTTCAGTTCCCATCTTGCTTGTATTTATTCCTGTTTCCAAATGAGTGATCTACTCTCCCTCCACTCCTTTCAACTTAGCAGTTGTGTAACTCCAGCTACAAAAATAAACACCATCCACACCAAATTCAGAAATCTCAGGGTGTTCTGCAGGATATTCCAAAAAGCTTCCTACCAGGATTTCACCTGTAAACACCAAGTACCACCCAGAGGGTGAAGCAGAGGCATTTTTGCTTTTCCTCATCTGTGGCTCGGCACTGGACGGCAGAGGGTGAACGGCAGGGTAGGGAGCAGGTAACAAGGGATTTAGAGTGGCTTAACAAAGGTGATGAGAATGATCCAGCCAGATTGTTTTGAAGGTATGCCTGAAAGAGACAGTTTACTAGAGGCGTCTTTGGAAGAAGCCATTCCTTGCTTGAGCACAGCAATGGGACCTTCCCACAAAACAGCGTTCACTTGTCCCCCAGAGCCTGAAGGGCCTCCAGAGCCTGCTGGGAAACACACCAGCCCAGCTATTCCATAGTCCAAGGAGCTCTGAACACCTCACGAGCAGCCTTGAAAGACACCTATCCACAATGCTCTGTTTTCCTGCTCATCTTCAGTTCTCCCTCCCAGCAGGTTCCACCGGGCTCTCAGGCACCTGCAAACAGGGCAGGCGCCAAAAGGAGCACGGGGGCTCAGCAACACAAAGCCCCTGCTGGCAAACAAGCACCTTTGTCAGCTCTAAAGCGACCCAACCAGGAGGTACAGCAGGGCCACAGCAAAAATCTGGGATCTGCTGGACTCAGTCTAACAGCATCAGTCCAAGTGACGTTTCAGATAGGAATTTATGGGGCTTTTGCTGCAGGTCTTCAGAGCTACAACCCTGCCCAAGAGCTGTGTGCCAGCCTTTGAACACACTCAGAGGTGCAGCAGGCTGGTGATGTTCTAACCATGTCCATCCCCATCCCTTCCCCTTGCTCCCAGCCCAGGTCCCAGCGCTCTGGCAGCTGCTACAGCTCCAAAGCACACAGGGCGCGTTCTTCCTGCAAGGGCAGAAGGAGAGAACGAATCAAACTGCTCCCTGCAGACACCTCCTCACCCAGCCAAGGCCAAAATGGTTTTGGAGAGAACCAGCTCAAGATTTCTCAAGAGCTGACACACCAAGGAAAGGATGCTGCCACCAGTTCTCCAGGAAAAATCCCACCTCTACACTTCTCTGAAAATCCCAGCCGAACTGTGAAGATTGCCCAGGGCTGGAGTTACTCCTCCACTTGGCCATCTCCCCACACTTGGCCTGGGAACAATTTTAGACTTGGAATGCATTACTGCATTCAAGCAGCCACTCCTTGTTGTGCCAGTTGTCCAACCCCCAGACCAGCTGGAGGATGAAATTCCTAGGAATAGCAAAATGCCAATCTTTGGATGCAAGGCTTTCCAGGGCAGCCACCAGCTCAGCCTCTGCTGTGTTCAGCTCAAAGGCATTGCTGAGAACAGCTACTGTGGCCTCCCAGGACAGACTGACCGTGTCAGCTACTTGGGGTTAGTCCAGCAAGTGCTTTCACCTGAAGTGGCCTCGTGAAACAAGAACCACCAGCCAAAAATAACCCAACAGTGAGCACAGACAGCCCCAGAGCAGCACTGAGCTTGTGGGATCAAGGAGCAGGTCTCCAACTATCTGCTCAAGGGGTTTGTTTGGCAGAAGGAATCCTCCATCAGACTGTGGCAAAACACACCAGAACACGGTGCCACCAAGGGGGACACAGCTGGGAAGGACAGAAGGACATTGCTCTGCCCTTGTCACTCCAGGGTGAAGCACAGAGCACACCCAGGCACAGACCCTCAGCACATACAGTGGTCCCAGTGTCACCTGTACAGGGACTGTGCACTTGGGGTCACTTCTGATGTCTGTGACACCACACTGGGAAACAAACCAACCCCAATCCCTGCTGCTACGTTTTCCTGGAAAGCACTTTCAAGAAAACACTGGGGTTGTTTATGTAGCAGAGGCCCAGTTTCAGAGGAAGCGCTGCCCAGTCAAGTTTCTTGGATCTGGGCTGTGTCAGAAGCCTCAAGACAGACACAGTGGATACTGACTGAAGATGAAGGTCAGTGGAACAGGATGACTCCACCACACATCTCCATAGGGCTCTGGCAGCCAGGCAAGATGAACACTGTGAACTTGCTGTCAGCAAGAGACTGAGGCAGCAGGCAGAAGTCCTGTCCAGTGCTGGAAACAGGGAGGGCTTAAACTCCCATTGGCAGCCCAGGTTACCAGGGACCTGGAGCTCATACTGCAGGAATAACTGTCCTCCTCAATACACCTAAAAAAAAAAGACTGCTCTCAGCTCTGTCACAACATGATAGCAAGAGAAAAAATGTCCTTTATCCCCCAACATCCTTTCCAAGGCCAAAAGCAACCACAAACACTTTTGAAGATAAATTAATGGTAAACTGCAGCAAGCAAAGAGGTGGGACAACAATGAGTAAGTGCCTTTAATTTTCATGTCTGACTTCTTGTGTTTCCAGTGGCACAGAGCTGGTGAAGAGCTGGCAGATCCTGCCTGCTCCTGGACCCCAGTCCAAGGGGGCTGGTGCACCCCAGAGACACGCGGGGCCCAAAGCGCTGCTGCCCTGCAGCCACTTCCCCACAGGGCCCCCACACTGCTCAGGGTGGGGCTCCACCTGCTCCAGGAGCATCCCAAACCCACCGCAGGTGCCAGCTGCTCCGGGATTAGCCTCTTGTGGCCTTTCAGGGAGGCAGAGCAGCTTGGGCAGCCCTTCCCACAGTGCCCATTCCCCACACGCTACGGCCAGTGCCTCCAGCACCACCATCACACCAACAGCCAATCCTGTTCTCAGGGGTGTTTCTATTCCTGTCCCGGACATGCAGCAGACACAGGATGCCTATGAGATGACAGCAGACAAGCTTCATACCTACAAGACCAAGCCTTGAGATGGGGAAGACAACTTTGCATTAAAGCAGCTATAGGGGAAAAAAACCCCAAAACAACAACCCCCTTTTAGCAAGGGATTCAGTTCTATTCTTTAGCTGTAACCATGACACACAGTCCAGCTGAGGAAACAAAACAGCAACACATTATTTTGGATACTGCTCTGTAAACAGATGAGTGGCCAGTTATCTCATTGTGGGAACATGGATGTGAGTAGGCTTGGAGGGAGCAGCAGAGCACTTGCAGGGTTATTTCACTTCGAGCTCACAGCAGTTTGCATCATCTCCATCAGGAAATTTCCATGGACTGCAATGTCAGCAGCTTGTGCCGCAACACACCTGGGAGAATCTGTGAGGTGCCATCTCCCTTGGGTACCACAGCACCACCCCTCCTACTCTGGCCACTAACAGACACAACCACAGAGACAGTTACGGGAGGTATTTCCTCAGCTAATTGCTAATTACAATAATTGACGAGATATCTGACTCAGCTGCTCTAGAGCCTGGTGGAAGCTGGGCCTCTATATCTGTGTAGCAGGAATGCCTTATCCGTGGGGAGAGGGTGTAACAGCAGTGAGTCACCTTACAGACACACAGGCCAGCCCCGGGACAGAGCTCATGCCAGCACAGCCTCCTGATGCAGGGGGATGTGTCTGCCCTGGCAGCTCACACCAGGCAGCCAGCACTGGCACTGCTCCAGCACCACAGAGCCCACGGAGAAAACACGGAGCAACACTGAACACAGGTGGTCTGCACAAGGGAACACAGCCAGCATCCGTGTGGTGGGACCCACGGACAGGGGACAGCAGTCACAACTGCTGAGCTCAAAGGAAAAACTGAGAGAGCGTCCCAGGACTAGGGTGGCACAACACCGAACACTGAACTGTGCTTGCTCTCTGCACTGGCACACGAGTGTCACTGCCATGGAGCCAAGGGACAGCAGCAGAGCTCAGAGCTGGGAACAGCAGAGCCCTTTGCCTCCCACCTGACCCCCTCGGTGCTGAGCAGCCACTGCCCGTGCCCAGGTGCCAGACGGGCACACACAGCCCCCACCCCAGTGCGGGGAGCTGTGGGGCTCAGGTCTGAGCTCTGTTAACATCCCACTCACGAAGGACAGAAGATCCAGGTAGCTTTTGGTTTCCTAGGTCTGGAACCCATGCCTGTTCCAATTTGCAATACAAATATTAGTATTGCGTTGGATTAAGTACCAGCTGTCCTGAGAGAGAGGATGACATCCCAAATCCAGCACACCCTCCCAGGCTGCTGTCTGGCAGGACACGTGCCTGGCATGACATCTCCCCCCAGGACTATTCAGTCTGAGTGCTCCAGAAGTGCTCCCTGTTCAGAATTCAGGGACAGAGTTCAATGCTATGGCAGTGCTGAAGGAAACAGCTTGATACAGCTACACTGGGAGTTGTGGCTAAGCCGGTGAATTTTCCACAGGAGCACCAGTGCACCCCAGTTCTGCAGGCACAGATGCGCATGCAGCATTTCAGTGAGTGGTCAGGACTGGACTGGGAGGATGAGTACCCCCTTCTAAACTAAAAGCACCCTGGAATTTGTCTTAAGGACTTCAGTCTGAGCTTTCTCTTTGCTCACTTCTGCAGTAATCTTACAGTATGAATATGATTTAGGGGAGATCTTAATAGGGTATGAATTCACGTGATCGCTGGAAGCCTCGCCTTAGCAGGCTGCCCTTTCTTCCATCAGTTCCTTCCCAGGATGCCTGTCCTTTGCCTATCCAGGCAGACTGAGCAGTACCCCACCTCCTCCACACATGTACTACTTCCTAAAGCTAGAGATGGGCTCCTGTGAGCAAATGATCCTGCAGCTCCTTATCCAGGCTGTTATCAGAGGAATAATGCTCCCAGGAATCTAAGGAGACAACTGCTTTATGGTTTAATTCAGCAGCCCCTGCCAGAATGAACCACTGTGCTTTAGGCTTTGGTTCTTGCACACCAGATGTCAGGAGTTTCAAAACACTGAAATTATTTGACACTTAGATTTCCCACGCACAACGTATATTCTCTGTAAGGATCAGAACAGCCCTTAGTTACTGTTAGGTGTAAGAGCAATAAAGTGCAAAGAGCAATGCCATGGAATAATAATTGCTTCTGCAGCTGGAAAGCCCTCAGTCTGGCTGTGGCAGGTTTAAGTCAGACTTTGCTCTGCCATATCCCATGGGCATTCAGAGTGTGCAGCCCCCGGACAGAGGGATGCTCACCTGCCGGCTCCCTGAAGGTACCAGGGAACAAGAAGACAAACTGAGCAAACCAGAAGGCACAACCTGAAACTCTGGAGAGAGACCACACGTCAAAAATCCCCAAACCACTACTAAGTGTGGGTGCCCCTACATTATGATGACCCGTCTGTCTCCCATTTTCCCATCCTTGTCCCCCTTCCTGCCAGTGAGCACTATGGGGATCTCTGTGCAGCCCACCAAGGTGAGCAACAAGCACCTGCTGCCCCTCAAGACCAGAAACACAACCACAACACCAGCACACACCATAAAGCAGCTGCACTCTGAGGAGCAGGTGCAGAGCTGGAATCACACCACTTGAAGAGTCATTTCCCATATGTTTGAGAACACAGGCCCAGGTTTTCATGCCCTGGTGCCTAACAGGATACCAGGTAGCAGTTCAGATGTATTAAGCACTCTGCTTTATCAATACTAGAAAAATCAGACTTCCCAATCAGAAACTTCTGACTAAAGAAATTCACTTGCTTATCAGTGAGAGCTCACCATAAAACCAGCTAAGAAATTTATTCATAAATCTCACCTGCAGGAGGAAAAAGGAATTTACCTTCAGTTTTTAGTTACTGGAACATGCAGAAACTGTGCAGAGACCAGAGTTCCCATACGCACAAGTTCCACTGCAGAACATGCAGAGTTCCTCCTTCAGCAGCTCCCTGCTGGACTATTTCCTTCCTACATTTCTGACTGTAGCTACTTGAAAACCCCAACTCTGACCATCACCACTTAGAGATGGAGGAAAACAGCAACCAAGAGTTCAGAACTGCAGTCAGTGCTTCCTAGCAAGAGAACTCCACTGGCAGCCTTCCGAGCCTGTGCACTGGACCTCGACGTGTCACACAAGGCCAGCTCCAAATCTAGGCAGCCATAAGCACCACGCTCCAAGAGCAGGGCCAGCTCTGGCAGGAATCAGCTGTGGTATAGATGGATGGCTCGGAGAACCTCAGTACAAGAAGCCAACTGAACAGCAGCCACTGCCCCTTCAAATGAAGGACTCTGTTGGTAAGCTGAAGCCAAGTGCACAGAGGGAACGTGTGGAACAGGTGAGCTTAGGGGTGCCCTTGGCACAGCACACACAGGTATCCCCAAACCAGCACAGGCCAGCCCCCTCCTGAATACATTCCCTCTCCAGGAAAACCTCAAAGCACTTGGAAAACCTGGGCATGGGCTTAAGCGTAGGTTGTGGCTTTCTGGAGGTGACTCAGAATCCCAGGAAGATTTGGGTTGGAAGGGACCTTAAAGACCACCCAGTTCCATCCCCCCGACACCAGCAGGGACACCTTCCACCAGCCCGGGATGCCCTGCCTCTGTGGCCAGGGGTGCAGGCTTTCCAGTTTACCAGCCATTCCCAAGTTTCTGGCAATCCTGCCAACAGGATTAAGCACCAGTCAGCCTGAACAGAGTTAAATTGCCAATTGCCAGCTCAGCTTTCAGCACCAGGAGCACAGAGGTGTCTGACAGCACTGCCAGCTGTGCTTCCCTCTGAGCTTCTAAGTTTCTCACAGCATTGCACAACACACAGTGCAGCAAGTCTGCCTAAAATATGCAAATACTACTGACACACAAGTGATTCACAGCCCCGAGGTTTGTCACTGGCTGGACAAGGAGATCTTTAAGACTGAAAGCAGCCAAGTGCCACCCTTGCCCGCTCTGTGCTCGCCCCACATCAGTACCCAGAGCTCAGTGAATGTAAAGAGCTCAGGCACCTTGGCTCACTGAGCTATCTGCCTTCTGCTGAGGGCTTAGAAAAGCACAGGCAATACAAAGAGCAAGCAGCAGGAAGGACTCTCTTGTCTTTTGCCACTCACTGACCAGTTACCAAGAGGGAAGGAGACACCAAGGGAAAAGTCCTGCTCTGTGCAGCAGCTTGCCCAGATGGGAACCTGAGGCTTCCTTCCACACATTGAGTAACTTCACTTTTCTACCCATCTGCTTAAGAGCATTCGCCAGCTCTGCAGCCTCTCCTCCCGTTTGCTTTGAGCACAAATCCGTATTCGTTAACCTCCATCTCTGGGTGATGCCTGCAGGAGCTGTCACCTGTACATGAGTACACCGGGCCACGGCTGCAACAGGATCAGGCAGCTCTGGTTTCACAGCCTTTATCAGAGATCACACACAACAATTTGATGCCTGCTGCAAGCCAGGACCTGGAGACAAGCAATCTGTTGACTTGCAATCTGAACAAGCACTCAGTGTCACAACCCTGAACCAGCTCCTGCTGCATGAATGCCCGAAACTTCAGTGCTGGGAAGATGCCCAGAGAGACTTGTAGCAATTTTCATGACTTTATCTTTCAGGCAGGAATGCTATTTCCCTGTATCTCCTGTATTTTTGCAGTTATTCTGCAAAACTACCAGTGCCCACTCACTCATTCTTCCCTTTTAAGTCTGGACACTGCTTACCACCCTGTAGGTGACCATCTTCTACAAAGACAGCTTTTAAAACTTGTTTGAATGACAGGTCTGAATTTCAGAGAACTCAGCAGGACACCACATTAATTTGCAGAATATCAGGTTTTATGTTTCTGTTCCCATCCTCAAGCACTCAGCCTGCCTTGGTTGGCACCTCAGCTTTTCCTTCTTTTCCTTTTTCAGAGGCCAACTGAGCTACCTGAGGGCTTCAAGGAACCTGCAGGCCCCCAGGGAAGGGGTTTGGCACAGGGGAAAGGACATCATCCAATGCATTTGCAGGGTTAAAACACTTGCACTGCAGCCCAAGGGGGTCTGTGCAGCCCTGCAAGGGGAAGCAGGTAACAGTTAATCCTCTAGGGCTCAAATCTCGGGGATAAGGAACTCCACACAGTCTTATTCTGAGAGAATAAACCATTTCACAGGGACTTGCTCGTGTAATAAAGGAATTTGATGAGGTTAACTGTTTAGACAAGCCCATGAGTAAGGACAGAAGGACTAGTTTCCTTCCAGGAAGCAACCTATTCATAGCCTTTAATGGAAATCTCCAAATACTTGGGAATTAGCTGTTTTGCCGTATTAAGGGAAACTTCATCTCGCCCTTCCCATTGATGTAAGTTCTCTACACACACTGAAAATGGCATGCATGCTACAATACAGCTAAATCTACAAACCATGCACAGTCTGTAGGTGAGCTTTTAACTCCTTTCCCGAACAGCCTCTGTCTGCCCACTGCAGCCACGAACAGTGTCAATCTCAGACCTCCATGCAGTTATTTTCTCCTCTACAGTAACCGGAGTGCTGGAAGTCAGAGCCAAGTGGCCTTGGAATGGCCTTGCAGCCTCCAGGACAGATGTGACCAGCGTCAGGAGAGAATGAAAACATGTCCTACCCTCTGCTGTTTCAAGCAATGCTGGTTAAAAAGCAGATTTTAGCATCTTTAGCCAGACAGCAGCTACTTTAAAAAACAGCAGCACTACAAATTAACATGATTTGAATGCACTTGGCCTTTCAGTCACATTTTTCCCTAAACAGGACATGTATCAAATGTTTCAAGGGAACTGACAAGGTGAAAAAAAACCTTTGTCTTCATGCTATGAGCTGTTGTAGCCTTTCATCCTGAAGACCCAGCAATTCAGAAGAAAAAATAGGAAAAAAACAAACCATGAGTCCATCAGCAGAACTGCTGGAAAACAGTTTTGATCTTTTCAGGAAAACAGCCAAAAATTTCTCTCACACTGAAAGAGTCAACTTGTTTCAGCTTCCACATTACATGCAGTTCTGTCCTTTTTGCCTGAATACAAGGTTGCTTAAAGCAAGCAAAGCTCAAGGGAGCTGATGTACTTGCCAAGGAAGTGTCAGCCCTGAGCGATGGTAACTCGGAGCAGCCCCAGCCAAACCGTGCAGGTGCCACACACGGGGTCCCTGCTGAGCAGTGGAACCTGCACGCAGCACTAGGAAAGCACCCCAGTCACACCCAGAGACACCCCACAAGCGGCAAATCTGCATGTCCATGCCCTGATATCAAACACTGCTAACAGAACAGTTACAGGTAACAAGCTTCTGTGATGGGTATGACAAAGCCCCCTACCAAAACCAAGAAAGAACTGCAAAGTATCAGCTCCCTGCTTGCCAGGCACTGACACCACCCTGCCTCCCATTAATCAGGAGGAAGTTAGTTAATATTTGAGCAGGCTATTACAGCGCAAGGCAGAGAGGCAGAGGATCGAGTACACTGTGCCATGCTCTCAACCAGACTCCTTACAAAAAATTTTAAGAAGATAAAGCTGAAGACAAATGCACAGCAAAGACAGTACAGAGCAGAATACATCCTCACAGCATTTTGGTGACAAATCATGGTATTTGAGGAAACAGGAAGGAAGTCCCCATGGTTTTGGCAAAGAGTAGAACTAAGGCATGAAATAAGCCCAATTCTCTGCTACATCCCCACCTCTGCTGAGCTCACACAGACTGTGCTGGCTCTCCTGGTCTCATCACCCAGCTCACCCCACTGGCTGCTTTCCACAGAGGAAACAGCTGCCTCAGAAGTGCTGGAAAGGCAGCAGACCCCAAAAAAGCTCTTCAAAGTCACAGCCTGGTGAAACACCAGCTCTTCTGACTGATGTCAGGGCTGGCAAAGCTCAGTGTACCTGTCCCCCAGCCCAGCAGCACCGAGCCCGGCACCGTGCCCAGGATGCGACCCAGTGGGTGCCTGGGTTTGTAGCACCACAAGCATTTGCCAACAGGGCCCAAGTGCAGCAGCACAGCAACTGCTGGACATCTGCAGCTTCCCGGCCCTTGTTTAAGTGAGCTCAACAACACACGAGGAGATGGAGACAGCTTTGAGAAGGAGGGTATATGAGATCTTTTCTGCCACCACCACTCTGGTAACAGCCTTAAAATCACAGCTGTAATTCAGGCTCATTTCAAAGCTCCATATCTCCCCTGAAGTCTATTGAGCTGTTCTGCTTTCTGCTCCAGCTACTGATTACTGGGGTGGACGGGGTGAGGGGGAACATGAGCAACTGCCTCCCAGCCACTCTTCAGTGATGCCACATCTCGTGACATCACAACTGTCTCCATGGTGACACAGCAACACAACTGAATTGAAACAGGAGGAGGCCAATTAGAACAAGAAAGCTCTTTTGTGGCTGGAACCATAGTAATTAGCAGAAATAAGAGAAGCCGTTATAAAAAAGACAGCGTTGTAACAATAAAAACCTTGCTTTTAGCTTGCTAGGTGAACCCCAAACCATATACATACATATATATATATATATATAAAATCCCTTCTAGACTGGAAAACCCATGATATCCATAGCTGCATTGCCAGCTCCACAGAATGCTGAGCACAGCCTAGATCTGAGAGATCACTTTTCATCTCCCCTCATGTCAAGTTCTCCTCTCCACTGGAGCCTGCTCACACACCCAGGAGGCTGTTCAGGCCTTCAGCTCAAGCAGAGCCCCAAAGCTGAGGTGCCTTTCAGCCTGCCACAATTGGCACGCACACGTGTGCGGGGGCACACACAAAAGAAACCAACCCCAGGCCGCCAATCCACAGTGACTCACACCAGTTAAGGCTCCACCTTCAGGGGTGAAGCACTCTAAGGCTTTGGAACGGATGATATGAACAAGATCTGGACCCTCTAAATATCTACATTGTTTTGTTTTCAACCTCCAAATGAGAGACACACAGGAGCAACCTCAGCTAGTGCCAGCTACACTGTGACAGTGCCAAACCTGACTCCAGCTGATCTGCACTCCCCATCCTACGGTGTACGCTGATCAGGAAGCACTTGCTGCAGTCCCAGAGATGAGGCAGCTGCTCTGTTGCTCCAGAGTGGCCAGAAGCAGCACACAGCTCTAGGAATTCCCCAGGGAGAGCAGCTGCTTGGAGTGTTCCACAGTCAGGCTCTCAGCCTGAGGCACCTCCACTTCGGCCATACATTCAGCCCATTAAACACCAGTGACACATCATACACTCACCATATTTTTCATTTCTCAATCAAGCCTGAAAGCTGCAGCAGGCCAGAAACAAGCTGAGCACAAACTTCCCAAGAAAGGAAGCCTGAAGGTGTGAGGCACAGCACAAAGTCAGGGCACTTGGAGCGAGGAGAGCAGCACCCAACACAGGCACTGGAGCACAGCAGCTCTGCACACACCGGAGGTTAAACCTCCACGGGTGCTTCCCACCGCTCCTGGGAGAAGCCCTGTTGTGCTCCTCTCCTGCAGTTCCATGGGAAAGTGAGGCATTCACTGCTGGCAGGGCAGGCAGAGCACACAGGTCCCTGGTACTGGCACACTCATGGCATGTGGAGGCAGGGCAGCAATCTGCTTGGCAGCTGCTCTGTGGTAAGAGGCACAGCTGCCTAAACCCGAGTCACCTTAGACAAAAAAAAGATGCTGAAAAGCACCACACCGTAAGAATTAGGATAAATTAGATTTAACAGGTACCCTCAACAAGCACAGAAGAAGCATTTTTCAGTCACAATCCATTCAAGTGAGAGGCTTTGTACACAACCCTTGTACCAGCCCCTACATCTGTCACGTGAGGTTATTTCACACACAGCAGCAGAACCTGAGGTAAGGTGCTAACAGTGGCTGGGGTTCTTGCTGGGATTCACCATTAAAAATGAGCCATCCTCTGGCACACACCTGAGAAACGGGACAACAGGACTTCCTCAAGCCACTGTCACCTCTGAGCACAGGTGGTTCAAAGAGCAGACACCTTCTGGCACATGGCTTCTGCAGAGCTGCACCCGAGCGGCTCCAACTTCCAAATGGTGGAGACTGACCCTTCAAAAGGCTTGTGTTAATTTTTTAGTACATTCTGGACTCAGTGCTCCTGCTTTACCAGCTCGTTCACCCAGAACTGCAATCACATGCACCTGCTGCCCGCACACACACCATCACCCACACCCAGAGCATGTTTGCTAACAGAGCAAGAACTAGCACAGAGCAGAAAACATGATTTTCTGTGTGAACCAGGCCTTGCAGCAGTAGAAAAAGCCATTAGCTACAGAAGGGAAAGAAACAGGCAGAGGCAGAAATAACGGCTTTGGAAATAACCAGCCTCTAAAGTTATTTTTAGAGCTGCCTCCCCCAACACCCAAGATATTCAGAGCCGTTGAAAAAAAATATAAATCAAAGGTAAGAGCACAAATAGCACTGCCAGGAGAAAGCAGACAGTGCTTCAAAGTTACTGCTGCCACCAGCAGCAATGGCTGGCCTGGTTCTGTTCCATTCGGAGCAGCCTCGTCAGCCTGGACTCCGCTTTGCTGTGCCACAGCGAGCGCAGCGGATCCAGCCCAGGCGTGCTGGGCACTGCAGGATGGTGCCAGCCGGGCACTGCTGTCTCTGGGACTGAGCACAGTCTGGATGGGGGAAAGGACAGGCAGTGCTTCCACCCCCTTTGGACAGCACACTGTTATCACTGAATCAATTAGGTTGGAAAAGACCTGTGAGACTGAGGTCACCCTGTGACTGAACACCACCTTGTCCACTAAACCACGGCTGACTGCCACCTCCAGCCTTTCTTTAAACACCTCCAGGTTACTCCAGCACTGCCCTGGGCAGCCCATTCCAGTGCCTGACCCCCCTTACTGTGAAGAAATTCCTCCTAATGTCCGATTTAAACTTCCCCTGGCCCAGCCTGAGGCCGTTCCCTCTCCCCCTGTCCCCTGCGAGCAGAGCCCGACCCCCCTCACCCCGGCTGCCCCCTCCTGTCAGGGAGTTGTGCAGAGCCACAAGGTCCCCCCTGAGCCTCCTTTTCTCCAGGCTGAGCCCCTTTCCCAGCTGCTCCTGGTGCTCCGTTCCCTTCCCTGAACAGCCGGGGTGACAGCCCGGGGCTGTGTCCCTGCGCACTGACAGAGCCCAGGGCGCTCTCGGAGCGGGAGTCGGAGCTCTCCCAGCACAGGCCGGCCGGGCACGGGCCCGGGCGCTCCCCGGGGCGGCGGCCCCGCTGCGGCTGTGCCCCGGGGGCTGTGCGGCTCCCCGGGCCCTGCGCCCCCGGNACCGCGGGGCCGGGCCGGAGCCGCCCCCGGCACCGGGACCCCTCCGCCCTCCAGCGCCCGGGACCACCCCGCCGGCTCCCGCTGCGACCCCCGGAGCAGCACACTCCCTCTCCCGTTTGTGCACCCGTGGGAAATCCACTCTGAGCACGTCTTGAAAGCACTGGGCATCTCCCAGCTCCAGCCCGCGGCTCCCGGGGCCCAGCCGGCTCCTGCTGTCACAGAATCACTGAATCACTTCGGCTGGAAAACACCTCCGAGACCACCGAGTCCAGCCTGTGACCCATCCCCCGCCTTGTCACCAACCCGGAGCACTGAATGCCACGTCCAGTCCTTCCCTGGATACCTCCATCCATGGTGGGACTTCACCATCTCGCTGGGCAGCCTTTCCAATGCCTGACCACCCTTTCCGTGAATAAATTCCTCCTAATGTCCAGCCTAAAAAGCTTAAGGACAATGTCCTCTCATTCTGTTGCTGGCTGCCTAGGAGCAGAGGCTGGTCCTCGATCCCTGCCCTGCTGCCCTGAGGATGCCACTCTACACGTTCTTCCTTTTATCTCTTAACCCTGCACATTTCATCAGTCCTGACGCACTACAAACAGGAATTAAAGCATCACACAGATGAACACCCAAACCGCAAGGATCCCTTCTGGCAGGGGCCCACACAGGCCCCAGTGCGTCTGACGTGACTGTCAGACGTGCGTGTTCACCAACCCCTGACACGGCTGTGACGGCTGACAGCGAGCAGCATTCACGGCAGCAGCCACACGGGCATGGTGACAGCAGCCACAGCTCCATCCAGGCCTTTTGTCCGCCTTCCCCAAAGCCCTGATTCCCCCAGTCAGCCTGGTTCAGCGTTTGACTCGTGCGAGAACAGCTCCTGGGAGGGAGCAGGGCTTGGAGGGCTGCTCTGGCAGCCTCCCCTCAGCACCTGGCTACTCCGCAGCTCTCATCTCCAGCAGGGCCCTCAGTGGAGCAGCGATAAAAGTTAATGTGTGGCACCACACTGCTGGTAGTGCAAGGGCGAGGAGATTGCAGGGTGACAGCGACACTGACGCTGAACCTGTGCCAAGCACAAAGGCCAACAGCAGCAGCACCATGGCCAAGGCAACAGGCTGCTGGTGAGCAGGGCTCTGCTTCCCAGCATCCAGGATTCCCCGCTCAAGGCCCAGCTCTTGGCACGCCGTGAACCTAAGCATCACCAAAACCCAGTACTCTGGAAATAAAGTAGCTGCTTTGTCCAGAACCGGGAGCTCAGGAGGTGCAAGCACTATCCAACACCCTTGTACTTCCAAGGGATCAGATTAAACACTGGTTCAGGCACTGGGAGAAGTTCTCCAGCTCCATTCCACCAGTACCCATCTCCCCAAAGCCACCTTCTCCCCTGGAAAGTTCCAGCCCAGGCTGTATAAGGCTGGGCATTACAGCAGTCCTGCACTGCCAGGGAGCTTGAGCAGCAGTGCTGAGAGGCCAGAATTCCCAGCCTGGGCCTGCTGCTGGAGCGGCAGCTCAGACTGGCACCACTGGCAGCTCTTCAACAGAGCACACCACAGCCTGCCAGAGCTCCTGCACAGAAATGGTGTAACTTGGGACCCCATGTTTGGAGCACATTGAGGGACTGAAAAGCCTCAGGGTTCAAACAAGGGAAAGGAGGGTTCCCAACAAAACCACCACTCCAGTGAGCTGAGAGCCCTGCCATAGCGTGCCGGCCCTGTCCTGCACACGCTGTTCTCCCAAGAGCAGCACTGACCAGGCCGGCGGCCAAGCACAGACACGGCTCCTAACGAGGGCCTTCAGGAGGGTCCGGGGTCTCCCTCAGGGACAATTCCACAGCAGCCTTTGGGACACTTCCTCTGGCTGGGAGACACAGATAGATGGCTTATATGTAAGGCCTAAGAGGGATGCAGCATCCATGCCTGAACTTCCCAACTTTAACTTCCAGTTCAATGCAGCTGTAGATATGCCCACTCTGGGTAGGAAGTTTAGGCTTGGAAATTCCTCCTGCACACAGCAGATGCCTGGCTGGGCTCTGTTCAGGTGGATCTCAACCACTCCCAGAACAGAAACAAAACAAGACAAATAATACTCTGAAGTTTGACTAATCTTATGAAAACAACTTGCAATAAAAATTCCCTTTTATCAACTCTTAAATAGCTTTCATCAAACATCACCTTGTACTATGACGGTGCATCAGTAGAAATGCATAAGCAACTTCTGATCTCCACTTTAATTCCAGCTCTGACAGACCTGCACCACAGGTAAGAATTTACCTTTGAAACATTCACCACTCAAATTTCTTGGTCAAACTTCAAACCAGAGAGACAAAACAGCAGCTTAAGCTTTGATCTCTTGGAACTAGGTTCAGAAAAGATCACTGCAGTGAAACCTTGATGTCTTAATGAAGAGCACTAAATAGGATACAGAAGATTGACTGTCAACACATCCTTGATGTAAATACTAGTGCTAAGGTTTAAAACTTATGCACATTCACTGTTTCCTTTTCCAGCACTGCTGTCTGATGCACCGAGCTACAGCCGGTGAGTTCCCTTAGAGACTGGATTCATGTTCTTGGTGTTCCCAGAGAAGCTGACACACTTCACCCTCTGAGACCCTGCAGAGCAGTGGGGATAACCCAGCTCCTGCGTGCACTGGCTGCTCAGGTGATGCCGCAGCCCCTGTGTGGGCATCAAGCACCCTGCCCACGTCCCAGTAGGTGCACGTGCCCCTCTGCCTTTAGTGGCAATTCACACTGCAAGACTAAGCTCAGCACCGAGGAGGGAAGGAGGAGAGCATCAGAACTCAGCTGTCTTCCTAGATGTACAGAAATGTGGGAAGAGGCCCGGCAGTGCATAACCCACAGCCCTGTCCTGTATGGAAATCGAAGAGTCTCCAGTCCTGGGGGACCAGCAATGCTTGTCACCTTCTGTGATAGCACACTAGCAGCCCACACTGAGCTATGCAGACACTGGGACTGCCCTACCTTAAGTTGCCCATTTAATTAGAGACCAGACTCGTGTGGGCAGATGGATCTGGGCACTTACCTCACTGTTTTCAGTGAAAATCACAAACGCTTTTGCAATGGTGCCTCTTGCATTCACCAGCCAGACCCTGGCAGAGCAGGAGAGAAGCTCAGGGCTGAGGCCCAGCTCAGGACTTCAGCCGTGGGGCTGCTGTTCCTCTTGCTTCTCCAGGGGACAGAAGGTTGGTACTTAATGCACCCATCTGCACCAAAGGGCCAGCAATTAATTAATTCTGCAAGACAAATTGAAGTGGACAGAATTTCTAAATATTTCTTCTCCTAAACTGGCCCATCTGCAAATCGCTTAACTTTTGCCTGTTTAAAGGCAGCTTATGTCAAACCCTGGTGTCATTCTGAACCCCACTTCTTCCTCTCTCCAGGTGGGAGATGAGGAAAGAAGGGAAAGAAACTCATTTTTCCATGAGCTCTTCCGGAGAGACCCGAATTCACCATTCCCAACTCCAGCCCTCACAGAACTTTATCCGACAGCCTGAACTCTAATCGCCTTTCACAGCAAACAGCAATCATACTTAGCACTGCTCCCCTCCCTTTTAAATCTGCTCTGATACGAAACACACTGACAACTTTTCACTGCAGAAATTAAAGTGGATTTTTCTTGAACAAGGCCACCCGCCTGCACAGCCTTAATCCTTCCAACTCACATATGTCCCTGTAACTTGCACTGCTCTGAATCCAATTATGCCTCCTCAGTCCATTAAAAAATATTTGAGGCTGTTGTGCAGGTTGCACAGAGCAGGAGCATCAGCTGAAGAGGCACAACCAAGCCCTGCTGCACTGTGGCTCTGCAGGTGTGCATGAAGTGGGCTATGAGAAAAATTAAAGTGGCACAGAGTGACTTTTCGCAGAGTCCAGTGATTAGTTCACACCAAACGATCCCAGGCTCAAATAACAAGAAAATCCATACAGGAGAGAAGAACTGACACACAGCTATTTGTAAATGCCTGGCAGTCATTAGTTATCCATTAAAAGCTTTTAAAGTTCTCTTGCTCTGGCAGCACAAACAGCTAGGAATGCACTCACAGAGCAGCAGGTCTCCCATGCATCAGCCTGGAGCAGCAGAATAACCTCGAGCTGAGCAGTCAGAAGTGTCCACAAAGCCAAACTGCACACACAGATTAAGCACCCGACTATCCAACGACTGACACACAGAGCTGTGAGCAAAACGAGCTGACAGCGTGTGCTGGGACTCCGGCTACGTTTCCACACAGGGACCTGTGTGGCTTCCAGCACACTGTGCTTTGCCAAATCCCACTGGATTCTATAGACAGACAACCCACATTTCACAGAAACCAAGTCCTACCATTATCACCTTTGCTGCCCAGGGTCTCCTTGTCCTTTCCAGGCTGGCACAGTGCACAGCAGTTACACTCCAGCACTTCCAGGGCCACACTACAGATCCCGGGGCCCTCAGCTGCATCCTAAAGATACACTGCCACGACAGAAGTGGGACAGAAGTAACAAGCTCGATGCAAAAATAGCATGTGGCAGTTTGGCATTTGCACCTTAAAGATGAGTTTTTAGGTTTTCCATGCCTGCCAACAACACACAAATTCTGCAGATAACCCTCCTCCGAATATCTGGGTACAGACACACATCAATACTTCATCTGAAAGCCAAACAGACTGAATTTGATCAATAGTTACACTTATCTCCACCCCTTCAAGAACATGTAACTTCACAGCACCAAATGCCTATTGGAAGAGCAATTACCAGCAAAGTAATTTGGACCCTCTGGAGTCAAGTCTGCCAACTTACACGACTTGGCAATCTGGCTTGTTATCATCCCACATGATTGGAATTTATTTTAGGATTCAATGCCACATGCTGTGGGGTTTTTTTTCTCCCTTTTCTTCTTTTCCTCCCGCAAGTGACAAGCTGCAGCCTAGGATTCAGAGGTCCTAATTCCATTCCCATCTCAAAGACATTTCCTGCACACCCTGGGGTCAAGGTCTTTGCAGAGTAAGTAATGTTAGTCCTACCAACAGCATCCTGCAAACAACCCTCCTTTTTGAGCCTCTCAATCAAGACCGGAGTGGAAATCAAGAGCTACATTTACTCACTGCTCACAACCAACCTTAACATCCCCACCCTCCTGCAAGGCACACCAACTGCACCTGCGGTTAAATCCCGAGGGATTCAGCCTCAACTCCTGCACGGGGCGGGCGGCTCGAGGCTGGGCTGCCACACCAGGTACCTTCAGCCAGGACCTGTTCTCCCAGGCTAAAAAAAGAGACTTTTCAGAGCCAGCTCTGGCCGGGAGGTGCCAGCTCGCTGCGCTGCGAAATGTCAGCCTTCAGCTCCGTGCCTCGCCCAGACAATTCCCTTTTCTTCTCCAGGGGAGGAAGAATCCGAACGCCTCTCCAAAGAAAGGGCCCGTGTCCCCCGGTCGGGAACGCATTTACCGAGGCGCCGCTTCCTTCCCTGCGGCACCCAGGGACTCCTCAAGGGCCTGAAGCACCGGGCCGGGCACCAGCCTGACCCCGCACGGCGCCCCGGGGCACGGGCACAGCGGGGCTGGCAGCGGGGCAGCGCCCACCCCCGCCCGGGCCCGGCTCCCCGCGGCGCAGGCGGCATGCGGGGGAG
>VXBT01006374.1:231571-244544 GCA_013400235.1 Oriolus oriolus
CTCCCACGGCCAGGCGGGTCCCTCCGCCCCGCCGGACACGCGGCGGCCGCGGTTCCCTCGGCCGGGACCCTCGGGACGCCCGGCACTGCCGAGAGGGGGCACGGGCGGCGGCCGCCGCTGCCGCGGGGTGAGCCGAGCGCTGCTGAACAAAGCGGGCGCCGCTCCCACTCCACGCGGGAGCTTTGTCTCCTTGTCGCGGCAGCCGCGGTGACATCTTCCTCAGCGCGGCCGCGGTCCCACCCACGCGCACACGTGGGTTTGGCTGAAACATCCCTCCCGTATGCCCCCCGCTCCAGACCCCCGAGCGGGCGCGGTGGGACCCCCGTGGGCGGCGGGTGCAGGGGCGCAGCGCTGCCGCCACGCACCTCCTGCAGCATCACCGAGAGGAACCCTCCGGTGCAGAGGGAAATACATGGAAAACAAACAAGTGGGACGAGGAGGTTTCCCTTGTGGGTGTTTACCCCTGGTCCCAGATTTGCTGGTGGAGTTCTGCCCCGCCGGGCACGGGGAGAGGGAGCGGAGCCTCAGCGGGTGCGGACGCTGTGTTGGGGCTGTGCTTTGTGCCTCCGCTGGGGCTGCCAGAGGATGGAGGTGCGGTGGGCAGCAGGGCTGGCACAGCGTGCCGGGAGCGGGAAGAACCTGCTGGGCAGAGCCACCCGGGTCTGCACCCTGGGCACAGCCACGCTGGGTGCTGGAGGAGCAGTCAGCTCTGTCCCTGAGACCCTGCGCCGACACGCGGAGCTGAGCACAAGGCTCCCCTGGACCGGGGCTGGGGACAGCTCTGCGAGGCCGGAGCCACTCTGTGGCGTCTGGCCGAGACGGGCAGCGGGTGCCCGCCAGCCCAGCGTGGTGTGGGCACTGTGGTGCTCGGCCCTGGGCAGGGCTCGTGGCTGTGCGAGCAGCGGTGCTGCCGCGTGGCTCCTGCCAGCAGCACGCGTGCTGCCCCGGCCCCTCGCTGCTCCCACCACTCCTTGATGCTGTGATTTATTGATGGCTCGCTGGGCTCCCAGCACTCGGAGAAGGGCTGGTCTGCAGCGAGGAGCGATCAAAGCGCCGTGGGAAACAGCGCATTGAGCTCAACTGCTGCCGGCTCCGCAGGCAGGGCTGAGCCGCCGCCGCCCGCGTTCACCGACAGAATTGCTGCGGATTTGCTGCTTCTGCTCTTGGAAGCAGCAGCACAATGGGGCTGAAGGAGGATTCCGTCACAGAGTCAGCCCTGAGCCTTGGGACCCTGAGCCTAGTGCCTCCCCACTTCACTGCCTACCAAGGAAAAAAGGAAACTTGTTTTCAGTTCAGGGTCTCCCAGGCGGCTCTGAACTGCCAATCTCTTCCTGAACCCTCAGAAATACCCAGGTCATGGCTCAGTAGATGGAAAAGATAATAGGAGATCGTGAAGGAGAAGAAAAGCAACCCAAACCAAGACATACACAAAGAAACCCTCATTTACCTGCACTGTCCGACATCCTGAAAACGCTCCAGGCTGTTTGCAGAGCCTCACTCAACCCCACCCAGCCCTGCTCTCCTGGCACATGTGTGTGTCTGTCGTTGGTTGCTGCAGGGCTGCCCCAGCGACAGCACGAGCCCTGCGGCCATGGGGAGCCGCAGAGGGGCTGAGCGTCACCGACAGCGGGGACACCAAGGGGCACCCGCGACTGCCTGGTGGCAGGGCAGCTCTGTGCTCACCTGGGTCACAAGGATGGCCAGCATGTGGGGATGCCACCAGGCCCCTCGGCCTAAGGAGAGACCTCAGGTGTCTGTGTACCTGGCACATTGCCCTCCAGCCAGCTCTGCTCACGGGCAGAGCACAGCACTGTGCACGGACTCCTGGTGCTGCCCTCCCAGAGGCTCTGAGTGAGCTGAGGCACCCCTTGGTGCTTTGGCTTCTCCTCTCCCACGAGGACAGCACCAACTCCCTTTCCTGCTATCAAAGCTGATAAAAGCAAGCAACAAGAAGGACTTCTCTTTCTGACCATATCAACAAAGGGAAATGCTGGCAGCTGCCTTTGTTTCTCCTCCTTTGTAGGTGGTCCCTGCTGGGAGAAGGCAGGCTTGGCCAGGACCTTGGAGCCGTGCTCACCTCCCCTGTGTCTGTTTGTGCCAGCACAGCATCACACAGTGTGGCTGCAGCTCCCCCCTTGCCAGGGACCTGGGCGAGTGGCATTTCTGTGGGCTCAAACCCATTGCAGCTGCTTTTGGGTGCCAGACACGTGCCTGCAGCAGGCAGCAAGCTCACAGCCCGGGTGCTGCCCGTGGGAGCGCTGAAATCTGGCAGCAAAGAGCACCAGGCACAGAAAGACAGAGAGATGGTTTGGGTTTGGGGGTGGAGCCAAGAGCGGGGCTGTGGCCATGGCACAGCTTCCTGGGGAAAAGGGAGCGCTGTCTGGGCACAGGGCGGTGGTGGAGTTTCCATAATAACAAGGGAAAGATCAGAGGTGAAAAATGAACCGGCAAACGCGGACAGAAACAGCTGCCATGAATTTCTTTTTGTCCCACAGACACATGAATACATCACAGAACGTGTGTACGTGCCCTTTTTTCCTCTGCAAACACTGATGGAGCACGCAACAGAAATCTTTCCCTGGCACACACGTACACACACACACACAGTTTCCCTCTAATCCCTTTCCTGCTCGTATGTCAGAGAAAGCTATTTCTGGAACATGAAATCTAGGTCAAAAAGAAGGAGAAAATCTGAAGAGAATGATAACAGTCCCTCCCAAAGGCCGTGTGGGGTCAGCTCAGGCCGATGGGATTAGCGAGAGGCCGCAGTGGTGCTTCACCCCCGGCTGAGCGATGCCTCCTGGCCTGGTGTGAGCTCCCTGTGCCCTCCCATCGCTGCTGCTTCCCCACACAGGAGAGAAGGCCATGACAGCTGAGAGGAGTGCAACAGAAATCGCCTGCCTACACAGAGACCGGGATCACGGCACACAGGGGAGGAGAAGGAGGAGGAAGATACACGACTTTCCCAGAAGCCGTGGAAACTCGTCCCACAGTGAGCCAGCCCTTGGGGATTGGGCCAGCGCAATGAGGGGTGCAGGCACTTTGTCCTTCCTCCTAAGCACAGCCCTGCTGCCCCTGCAAGAGCATCAGTGCCAGGGGACTGGGCTGGCACCTGCCTTCTCCTGGGGCAGGGCAGGGTCCCCAGCACAGCCACGGGCCCGGAAGCCAGCTCTCTAATTTAGTCATAAAAAGGGAAACAAAAGCAATACAAAGAAGACAGGAAGCAGGTGGGAGGCAGAGGGCAGCTGTTCTGTCCTGACCTTTGGGAGTATCTCTCCCAGGTAGTGCTCTCCTGCCCAGCCTGGGCTTGGCAAAGCTCTGGTATATGGAGGGGCACAAGGTGCGTGCAGCCCTGGCCTCCCTGCAAGAGATCTGGACACGGGATAAGGAGCTGGACATCTGAGCTTTTTGGGAACAGGCTGGTGAATCCCAGGGCAAGATGCTCTGAGCAAGGGTGGTGTTACCAGACGGCACAAGGAGCACTGGGAAGAGCTCGGGTAGAACTGGCGTGGTGTGAGCTTTCCCGCTGTATTTGCTTGCTCACCTCTGCTTTCCTGTTTCCCTCGGACATCAAATATTCCACTTTGCATTGCAAGCAGTCTATTAAACAAGCAATTCCCAGAGCTGCCTCTAATAAGCAGGAGCCGGGGCTGGGGAGCCCTTTGTGGTGCTCGGGAGCCGGCGCGGCTGTCACCGCACGCCTGGCAATTAGAGGAATAGGTTCCACTGGGGCTTTTGAGTCTCCGGCTGCGCAAGGCACAAAGCTTTGTTTAAGGCTGATCAAGGGCAGCTCATCATCTGTCTCGCTGGCTGTCAAATGGGAGCTAATTGCCTTGTAATGTGCCGATGACACAGGCATTAGTGGGAGGAACTGGCGTGGCAGGGGTGTGACAGCTGTCAGGGCTCTCCCCCACACCCGGCGTGGAGCTCGCTGCCCCTCCTCCTGCCCTCTGACGGTGCCTGAATCCCTCTGCTTTAGCATCCAAGCCCCACATGGCCCTCAAGGAACGAGAAGCCTGCGCTGGCCCCAGCACTGCTGCTGCTGGTCACTCTTTAGGATGTGTCCCTACAGAGATGAAAGCGTGGTGCTCCCCCTTCCCCTGGGCTGGTGCACGGATGCTGGATGAAGAAAAGCATCCCTGGGATGTGTTTGGGTGAGGGCTCTTAGCTGTGTCATCCCAGAGCCCTGTGTGGAGCAGAGGCCATCAGTGACCATTACACCTGCAGGTGACAGTGCACCCACTGCTCCCCGTTGGCCCAGGCTGATGCCACCAAGCTGCCACCTGCTGCTCGGGAGGCCCCTCTCCTACATCACCAGGCACTCAGAGCCTCAGGGATGCACAGAGAAGGCCCTGGGGGTGTTGGCTGACAGCAGCTGAAAATGTCCAGGTGGGCAAGAGGCCAGTGACACCTGGCCTGTACCAGCCATGGTGTGGCCAGCAGGGCCAGGGCAGTGCCTGCCCCCTGTGCTGGGCAGGGCTGAGGTCACACCTCAAATCCTGTGTCCAGTTCTGGGCCCCTTGTGACAAGAGAGACATTGAGGGGTGGAGCGTGTCCAGGGAAGGAAACGGAGCTGGGGAAGGGGCTGGAGCACCAGGAGCAGCTGAGGGAGCTGGGAAAGGGGCTCAGCCTGGAGAAAAGGAGGCTCAGGGGGCCCTCACTGTCTACAACTCCCTGACAGGAGGGGGAAGCCAGGTGAGGATCCAGCTCTTTTCCCAGGTAACAAGTGGCAGGATGAGAGGAAATGGCCTCAAGTTGCACCAGGGGAGGTTTAGATGGGATATTAAGGAAAACTTCTTGACAGAAAGGGTGGTCAGGCATTGGAACAGGCTGCTCAGGGCAGTGGTGGAGCCACCATCCCTGGGAAGTGTTCAAAAAACATGTGGATGTGGCACTTGGGGACATGGGTTAGTGGTGGGTTTGGCAGTGCTGGGGTAACAGTTGGACTCGGTGATCCTAGAGGGCTTTTCCAACCAAAGTAATTCCATGATCTGCAGGGGAACTGAGCCCAGATGGCTGATTGGAGGTGTGAGTGCTGTCCAGATGTGTCTCCTGCCTCCCACATCCTGTGCATGCACAACCACAGATGCTCCTCTCTGCTCCCCAACCCTCTGCCAAAACCCTTTCCCTCCCCAAGCCCCAGCAGCCAATGTGAAGGGCTGGGGGATGCTCTGGGAGCCAGCAGAACTGTGCTGGGCCATGTCTCAGAGAGGTGGCACTCAGGCATTTTGGAAGCTCCCTGTGTGCTGTGCCTGCTGCTGCTGCCTGGTGTCAGCCTGGAGCTGTGGCAGCAGCGACTCAGCAGTGCTGAGCCAGCAAGGAGAGGGCTGTGGCAGAGGGGCAGCCAGGTGGGAAGAGTGTGGGACAGAAGCAGAGTGGAGAGGGTGGCAGGAAGGAGGGACAGGGCTGAGCAAACAGCCCATCCCTTCCAGGGGACCTCTTCCAGCTCCTGCCTCATCCTGTGGACTTTGACTGGGAGGCCTCTGCAGCTCATACCACTGCAGGGAGATGTGAGGTCATGCCCGTATCTCTGGGGGGGAAGGCCTGGAGCCAGGCAGGAAGGCTGCTGGTGCCCCCTCCCCACTGCCCACTCTGCCCAGAGCTGGGATGTGCCTGTGATGCAATGATGATTTTTGCCTTTTCTTTTACATAGCTTTTATATACCTTTTATACAGCTTTTATGTATCCCCAGTGCTTTTAGCCCACATACTTGTAATTCCTTAAGTTTAATAACTTAGCATAATCCTAATATTCCACTAAGCCAGGAGACCAAACATCCTGGAGGCCTTGCGGTTGGAGGCCAGAAAGCTCCACACTATCTTGAGAAACCAAGGTCTTCCCTAGAACACATCCTGTAAACTAAGATAGGCCCATCCAGGGGGGAATTCCTCGGGATGGGAGGCTCATTCAAGCCTCTCACTGGGGAATCTTTGATAGATGTACTAATTTGCAAGGCCTATAAATTGTATATGCGATCTGTCTTATGTGTGCACTTTGGCGCACTCCACCCTGGGGAAGTGGTGCACCTTTGAGGATCCTGAAATAAATACCGAGGTAAAAACCCCTTTTCCCTTAACTGTGTTTGGCTCTCAATTTTAAGACCAAGGAAAGGCAACAGCTGTCTCGCACTGACAGCCCACCCCAGTGCTCTGGCAGCTTTGCCCACAGCAGACGAGCTGAGGCTGCTCTGAACCCGCCTTGGTGGCAGAGCTGGTGCTGAGAGCCACCGTCCTGAGCTCGGTGTCCCCATGGGGACGGGACATGCCGCCTGCACAGACAGCCCTGGGGAGGTGCTGCATTCCTCCTGCCTGCTCTAGCATCTGCCTAGCACTGTGGACAGGCACCACCATGTCCGGGAACACCAAGGCATCACCTTTTCTAACCGGTTCCCAAAACGATCCCCAGGATGGCACCTCTCAGCTCCTCACACCTTGTGTTACACCTGAGCCTCACGCAGAGCTCCGGGGCTGGCCAGGGCTGGGAAGGGCACAGGATGCCTTGGAGAAAATGATGCAAAGTGATGCAGATCAAGTGACTTGGAGCACCATGGAAAAGCTGCCATGGCTCAGCACAGGGATGCTGGGCTCTGGGGCTTGGGAAGGCTTGTTAGTGCCTTGAAACTCAGTGCAAGGCCTGTTTGTACCCCACCGCCAGGGATGCTGAGGTCTCACAGAGTCACAGAATGTGTCATCACAGAGTCACAGAATGGTTTGGGTTGAAAGGACCTTAAAGCCCATCCAGTGCCACCCCTGCCATGGGCAGGGACACCTTCCACTGTCCCAGGCTGCTCCAAGCCCTGTCCAACCTGGCCTTGGGCACTGCCAGGGATCCAGGGGCAGCCACAGCTGCTCTGGGCACCCTGTGCAAGCACCTCACTAACCTCTAAGATCTTCCTGGAGCCTTCTCTTTTCCAGGTTGAACATTCCCACCTCTCTCAGCCTGTCTCCAGAGCAGAGGGGCTCTTGGAGCATCTCCGTGGCATCCTCTGGGCTTGCTCCAACAGCTCCATGTCTTTCTTGTGTTGAGGGCCCCAGAGCTGGAGGCAGCTCTGCAGGAGGGGCCTCATGAGAGCAGAGCAGAGCAGAGCAGGGGGAATTTCCTCCCTTGACCTGCCGGTCACACCTCCTCTGATGCAGCGCCCGGAGCCCGTCTGCCATTCCAGCACCCACATCGGCTGCTGCCCATCCTCTGGGGCACAGAGCAAGCCCCCACAGCCATGGACAACCACGGCTGGGGATGCAGGCGCCCGAGCCCACAGACCCCGGGCAGCGACAGCAGTGTCCCCTGCGCCCGGCCCCGCGCCCCGCACGCCGCTGCACTCACTGCTGTTGGTGGGCAGGGTCCTGCTGCCGCTGAGGCTGCCCGTGGGCGGCGGGGAGATGGAGCGGACGGAGCCCGTGTCGTCTTCCTGGGAGCAGCCCGCCTGGATGGCGCGGAGGTAGCTGTGGCTCCGGGATCGGAAGTAGCTGGGCAGAGGCAGGTCCAGCACCTCCGCAGCCGCCGACTCGGCCTCGCTGTAGGTGGAGTCGCAGACGGGCTCGTACTGCTCCCCCAGCTCCGGCTCGGGTGCCTGCACGGGGACAGGGGCAGCCCCAGTCAGCCCCCGCCTGCGGCCGCCCTTCCCTTCCCTCCTGCTCCTCGCCCTCCGGCCACTCCTGCGTGCTCCCGCTCACGGCAGGGGCCGGGAGCTGCGGTGGTCACTGGTCAGTGGTCAGTGCTGCTGGGGCACAGGGTGCCCGGGGCTCTCTGCTGAGAGAGGGAAGAGGGGCCCCTCCTTGGAGGCGAGAGGGTCCCTGCTTGTGGAGTAGGGGACACTTACCAGCGCAGTGCCTGTGAAACACCCCCAGTCCTGCTGGTGAGAGCACCTGCGGCCAAAATCCCAGGCCAGCCTCTGCCAGGGCCCTGTCCCAGCACAGCTGGGACACCCCAGCCTCGGGTGTGAGACCCCACCAGGGCAGGCTTGCTCCTCGGGGGCAACACTGGGAGACAGCAGGGGAGAGGTGTGGGCTGGGGGACAGCCCCCACGCTTGCCTAGGGTGAGTCTCGGAATCCATCCCAGCCCCATCCCTAGTGAGGGCCAGGAGAGGGCTCGGCTGTGGCCAGGGCTGAGCAGGGCAGGGGCAGCTCTCCCCCTGCCCCCACCTCCCTGCCCGCAACCCTGCCTCGCTCTCCTGTGGCAGCTGCTGGGCAAACTCGGTCTTGGGAGGGCTCAACCAGGTCAAACCAGACCCAGCCCAGAGCAGACTGTTCTGAAACACAGGTCAGAGATGCTGAGACTGGCCCTGTTACCCACATCCATCTCTCCTAGCCCTTTCTTTCTCCTGGCACTCAAGGACATTGTTTCTGCCCAGCACTGGCATCTGAGCCCACAAGGTTTGGCTCAAGAAGTTCATCTGCTTTCCCCTAAAACTGAGACGGTCCCTAAGCCCCTGCTGGGCCCAGGACTCAAGCTCTCCAGCTGCCCTGCAGTGCCCAGGTCAGGAGTGCTGTCTCCTTCTCCTCCTCTTTTCATTCTCCTGCTGCCGCTGGCCTGGGCATGGGCTGAGCCCAGAGCCTGCCTCACAGCCTGCCGTGGGTGTCCAGGCTGGCCCCAGAAAGCTCCGTGCGGAAGGATGAGAGAAACGCCAGCGGGACAATACCTGCTCTCCATGGGTAAATATCTGAGGGATAAGTGAGGGGGGTCCAAAGATCTGGAAGAAAGAGTTGGAGAAGGTTAAAGGCCAAGAACAGGGGAGCCCCTCACACAGACAGTCACTGCACAGGGACCGAGGACAAGGGGAGCGGGGCACCCGTCCCCTGGGGCCGCTGCTGCTGACACTTGAGTACAAACTGCAGAGCTCGTAAGATGCCAAGCGAGGCCACGCAGGCCCCTCAGACAGTGGCACGGACACGGCAAAGCTCCACAGGACACCTCAACCACGGGAGAAGCTGCTGAGCATTCAGCCTGCTGTGTGCACCATATATCCACATACACCCCCGGGGGAACACACCGTGCTGGGACACCCCTCGGCACACAGGGGCCTCCGGGTAGCCCCCAGCGCTGGCCAGCACCTCACAGCCCACAGAGCCAGGGGCGTGGACGGTCCGAGTGCTCCGTGTGGGGGAACTGTCCTTTGGCCTGCAGGGCTGGGCTGGCCACCTCGCTGCTGGGGCCCCGTGCCAGAAGCCACACAGAAGCTGTTCTGCCTCCCCAGCAGAGCAAAGCCACGGCACACACTCGGCATACGGACAGACCCCGACAGACACTGCGCTGCCGTGGGAGCACGGCCACCTCCTCCTCCTCCTCCTCTCTGCCCTTGGGGCTCTGCCTGCCACCACCTGCCCAGGATGACCCCTCTCGGGAAGAATCCAGGTGAAAAAGTACCTGAGGAAAGAGGCTTGGCTCTGGGGATGGGCCTGGCCCTCTTGCACAGGGCACAGCTCATGGTGGGGCTTGGCAGTGTTTGGGTCACCAGCTCTGTCCCCCTTGGTGTGACAGGGGGTGCTGACACACACACCTGCTGATCCCCGGCCTGCCAGAGGGCTGCCAGGTGGAGCTGGGTGGGGACAAAACCCAGCAGAGAGGACTTGTCTGTCAGAGTTGGGGGTGCTTCCATGTGGGAAGACACTGGGGTCTGGCTGGACACACAAGGAAGGTGTTGGTGGTCACACAAAAGCAAGGGCAGGGCAGGAGCTGCCTCTGGCACTGGGATGGATGGGGCCAGTGTGCACTGGTGGATGAACCAGCTCCATCCTGGATCAACAGACGTGCAGTTTGCGGGAGGCCTCTCAATCCCAGCTGCGGCTGAACTCTCTGGTTTTCGGGGGACGGTGGCAGAGCGCACATGACGGCAACAGCCCCACGTGTGAGCAGGTGCTGTGGCAGTAGGTGTGCCCCCAGCATCCCAGTGCCACCAGTCTGGCTCGGGGCTGGCACATCATGGGCTGCTCAGACCCTTCAGCTCCAAGACCCTCCTGATGTCTCCATGGGGATGCTGCACTCGGCTCCTGGAAGCAGCTCTGGACATGGACAGAGCACAGACCCAGCCTCCTGCAGAGACCTGGCTTCAGCACGGACTGACACGCAAAGGACAAGGCCACGACGGTCCTGACCCTGCTGTGCACTGAGACACCCAGCACACTGCTGCTGCTGCTGCATGAGGGACAGGACTGACCACAGGGAACAGGAATGCCCAGCAACGCCCCTGCTCCCCCCAGGCTCCCCTCCAAGGGTTCCGACCACTCTGCAACAGCAGGAGACTCCAGCCAAGGGGCTCAGAGCCCCCCCACCTGGGTGGGAACACGGGCAGGATGTGCCCTTTCGCCCCTCACCCTGGGGCTCCTGATGCCCACCCCGCTGCTGAGCCCCCCTGCACACACAGAGCAGCTGTGTGGGCACATGTCCCCATGCAGACACACGGGGACAGATGGGACAGAGGCCCAGGGTGGCCGGGCTCGCTGGGCAAAGCTGCCCTGCGCTGAAAGGGTTGAGATGGGCACATGGGACCTCTGCAAGGGCTCGTCCCTGCACCCGTTATCTCCCGGCCTGTGAGGCAGCTCCAGAGCAATCCCAGCCCCAAGGAGCTCCAGAGCAATCCCACCACCACAGTGTGGGGAGTTAGACCCTTTTTGCATCGACTGCATCCCAAATGTTGGTCGGGGCATGAGCCCACCCTGCAAGGGGTTTGCCACCCTCTGCCAGCACCTCACAGGCATCTTTGGCTTTGCCATGGGGCCCAGGAATATCCAAGAGAGACGTCCCCAGCTGGCTGGCAGGACAGCCTCCCGAACTACGGGCACCTTGTTCCTGGGTCCAGCCTGCTGCAGGAGGGGTGAGGCCCTGAGCTGAGCAGGTCCCTGGTGACCCTGCGGGGTCCCAGGCTGGACACCACCAGCAGAGGTTGGCCCTGGCTCTGGACCCACCCAGTGGGCATGAGGGGCTTGCAGCAAGGTTGAACAGCCTTGCAGGTGGTTCTGGGGGGTGACACAGTGAGACCCTGCACCCAGAGCAGCCCTGAGCTTCCCCCAGCACCGTGGGGCACCCTCTGGGCTACCATACCTGTGGCAGAGGGATTTTGGCTGCACCAGCAGTGTGAGAGGAGGCAAAGCTGCAGGAAGGAGGTCTAATAGGAATCCTGATTAAAGAACTGGCCATGACACTTTGGTAAAGCTGCCAGGGAACAGCCTGTGCAGTTCCTAGAGCACAGCCAGTGCCTTGTTTTGAAGAGGGAAGAAGATGCTCCCTCTCCCCTGAGCTGGCCTCCTGCCCCGCTGGCCATGCCAGCACAGTGGGTCAGCACTTCAGCACCTCACCTGGTTGATGCAGCTGGACTCGTTGACACTGTCAGAGATCTGGTTGTATTCTTCCTCCCAGGTGGGGAACTTCGGAGGTAGGAGGATCTCGACAGAGTCCAGGCGGTCCAGGCTCCTGCCAGCAGAGAGAGAGGGTGTGAGGGTGTCCCCACGGCAGGGGCAGGGCTGGGGCAGTGCTGGAGCGGAGCCAGACCACCCCTGCCCACGGCCAGACCACCCCTGCCCACGGCCCCTCTGCCAGGCACAGGCATGGGCAGCACGGGACGATGCTGGGCACTGCGTCCACTGCCGGGCTCCCGGAGAGGGCAGCGCTTCCCGCCCTGCCGGCCCCGGGCTCGGGTGTGGCACACAGGGAAAGGACTGTGGGCTGCAGTGGAACGAGAAGGGATAAGATTTCGGGTCCTGCTGGCCCCAGGAATGCACTGCAGGTGCCAGGTTAGTCCAGCTGAGCCCCAGGGAGCATGTGGGATCTGTGCCACCCTCCAGTCACAGCACTGCATGGATTGCTGGAAAAGGTGAGAAATCACTTGTAATTTGTATTTTGTGGACTTTGCAATTGGAAACAACTGCAAGATACATATATTTACATTTGTATAGAGGAACCCAAAAGATTATCTGGAAGAAGTCCAGTGGGAACTTTAGCTGGAATGACAATGCTGCATGAGCAGGGGTCTGTATTTCCAGGGCAGCTTTGCTGGGAGAAACTCTGCCACTACGTCCTGGGGCACAGCAGCAGGCTCTGCCCAGGAGGAGAGCGGGGCTGTCACTGAACCGGACCCAGCCCAGCCCTCAGCTGAGACCCAGGCACACGGGGGCTGCGAGGGATGGGCAAGGATGGGGCTCCCCTGGGCTCTGTCCCACCACGAGACCCTGTGTGAAACAGTCCTGCTCACAGGCTGGGTGCACATGGAGGGGACATCGTCAGCCACAGCAGCCCAGGACAGCTGTGGGGCCTCTCCCTCTGGAACCGCCTGTGACCCCAGCAGAGGCGCTCATGGTGCCGCTTCCCCCACACCTGCCAGGGCCGTGGGTGCAGAGGTCTGATCGTCACCTGCCTGGGGACAGCAGAGCCGAGGGCAGGGCAGGCCCTGTGCAGCGTGTGGGCATCCCACAGGGACTCTGAAGTGTCCACCCCGGGATGGGATGGGAGTGGGGAATTGTCTCTTCTGCCAGGGGACTCGGAGGAGACACCCAGGCCCCGTGGGGACCCAGGGCCGTGTGACACCCCCAGCCCTGGGCTCTCTGCTGACTGCCGGGGCTCCCCGTGCTCAGGTTTTGTCTGCGAGCTCACACCACGAGCCAGCCACGTCCCGGGGTGGGCAGTGTCCCTGTGCCACCCCACCGGCCTTCGCCCCGCCTGCCGCGGGGAAACCCAGTCACAGAGCGGCCGACAGCCCTTGCAGGGGCGCAGACCCTCGCAGAGGGACGGATCATGGCTTGCTCTGTGCCTTGCCCCGGCCCTGGCTGCCCCTGAGCCCCGCCGTCCCAGCCACAGCCCGGGGTCCCTCCGTGCTGCAGCCTGGGCTGCGTTGGGCGGCGAGGGCCGGGCAGCAGGTGGCGGCCGCGCTCCGTGCCCGGCTCCAGCCCGGCTCCATCCCCGGCTCCAGCCCGGCTCCAGCCCGGCTCAATCCCCGGCTCCAGCCCGGCTCCATCCCCAGCTCCAGCCCGGCTCCATCCCCAG
>VXBT01006374.1:249102-275045 GCA_013400235.1 Oriolus oriolus
GGAGAGGGGCAGGCAGGGCTGGCTGCAGCCCCTGGCTGAGGAGGGCAGGGCCAGCCAGCAGCCAAATGTGCCATGCAGGACAGGGACTGGAGCACAGGGACTGCCCGGCTGTCCCTGTGCAGGGCCAGCGCTGGATCCTGTGGGGCAGTGAGGGGTGCTGGGCTCAGCCCAGGACAGCGGGGCTCTAAGGCCTCAGGACCCTGCAGCTGCTCTGCTGGGCACGGGCCGGGGGCTGCTCGGTTCTGCCATGGCTGGGGCAGCTGCCCGCTGGCCTCGGGCTCCCTGGGCACGGCAGCACAAACACGGTTCCCGTGTGTCTGTCCCTGCCGGCGCAGCCCCGGCACTGCCTGCCCCACAGGGCCCTGTCCCTCTCTCTGTGGCATCGCGACAGCGCCTGGTCCTGACCGAGCTGCCTCAGTGCTCCTTTCTCTGCCTCTCCTCTGCTTCGTGCCTCGGCAAGGCAGCAGCACACAGAGCTGCTCTCGAGGTGCTCCGCATTCCGGCTCAGCAGTCAAGGGGAAGGAAGGTGCCTGGGGGGACACCCTCTGAATCCACTGCCCCACTTTGGGGCGTGCCCCACCTCTGCCTGCACAGAGTCCGCCGAGACTCCCACAGCTCTCGCTCCTGCGGGACAGAGAGCGGGACAAGTGTTTCATAAGTGTCACACCAGCAAAGACAAGCAGGTGCACTCGGGGACCTGCAAAAGCAGTACAGGTCCTTTGGGTGCTGTTCAGGGTCCTCTGGGTGCTGTTCAGGGTCCTCTGGGGTGCTTCTCGGCAGGAGGATGTGAGGAGCCTGTCCCACAGTCTGGAGCTCTGCAAAGGGGGTGACAAGCCCCGAGCAGCTTCTGTGATCAAGGACAGATCGGACAGTGGCCAGTGCAGCCCCTCGATGGCAGCAGAGCTCCCGGCAGGTGACACTCAGGGCCCTGAGCACAGCCTGTGTGTCACGCCTAAGGGGCATGAGGGCACCCAGGGCTGGCACAGAGCCTGGCACAGAGCCTGGCACAGAGCAGCTCCGGAGGCTCCTCGGGGGCGGTGGGACTCTGCTGCCCTTGCTGCTGCTCTTCCAGGCGCGGCCTTGGCTCTGCCCGTGGTGCTTTGGCTGGTGTGGGAGGGGTGGGAGTAAGAGGATGCCCGGGTCTGGAGACTTCATGGGGACTTGGGGACGTACCTGCCCTGGGGCTGCACGGAGGTGAGGAGGGGGCAGCAGGGATGGTCTGCCAGGCTGCAGGACGTGGGTCCTTCCTTGTGCCCAGTCGTGGTCCGTGTGGTGCCGTGCGGTGCAGGGATGTGGGATCCGGGCACGTGTCCATCCCTGGAGCTGGGCCCCACTGCTGCCACAGCTCTGCCTTGTCCCCGAGGGCGGCCCAGTCCCCAGCCAGCAGCACCGCCTGGCTCTGCTGCTCTGCTGCCGTGAGCTGAGCGGGGGGGAGGAGGGAAGGGCCACGGGCGAGGCTTCCCTCGGGCATGCCCCACCTCTGGAGCACTAACAGAGTGGGGACTGGGGCAAGGGGAAAGGTCCACTCCCGCGCTCTGGCAGGAGCTGCGGTGCTCCCTCTGCTTGGGCAGGTCAGGGGGAAGAGACTCGAGGAGCAAACAGAGTTTCCATCACACAAGTGCCAGCTCTGCCATGCAGCCCAGCCCCGCACACACGGACATGCAGCACAGGAAGGCCCTGCTGAGCGCTGCAGGGCTGCACGGGCCATGCACAGGCTTCACTGCTGCAGCACACCGCTGCTCCCTCGGGGGCTGTGCCCCTCGCGCTGTCCCAAGGGATCAGCCATGGGCTCAGCCATGTCCTCGAGAAAGCAAGCTGGAGCCAGGCTGTCCCTCTGGCAGGGCACCCTCTGGGAAGGGCCCGGGCTGGATTCCTGCTCCATGGCAGCTCGATGGGGCTGGCGTGAGGCACGCAGCATTGTGGAGCGGCTGGCACTGAACAGGTCACCCAGTCTGGATTATGAATTCTGTTCAGGGCTCCTGGGGGTTAAGGAAGCTCTGGTGTGGTCTGACTGTAGGTGGGGTTGGGGAGGCTGATCTGGATGATGCATCGGGTTAATGGTGACTGTCTCCCGGGAGACCCCACGCTGCCATCCCTTTGGTGCTGCCTGTGGATCCACAGCTCCTGCTCACTCCTTCCTGGGGCATCTCCCACCCCAAGGAGCTTCTCAGCATCTTTCCTTGTGCTCTCAGCTGTATATGGGGCCCATGGGGACAGGGGGACAGGGGATGGGGAGCACAGCCTCCCTCCTCGGGGACTGTGCTCTAAGGATGGAGCTGTGTCATCCTAGGGACTGATCCCAAGAGACCCCTACCCCGATGGGACAGGGCTGGACCTGGAGCTGGGTGATCACCAGCTCCAGCATCTGGGTACGGATGTTTCCAGAGCCTGGAAACATCACATGGACCCCCAGTAGTTCCTGATGAACCCCCAAAATACCCAGACCCTTCAACTGGGGCAGCAGAGGTGAATAGCCTTGGGGGCTTACCCAGCCTGGAGGTTGGGGTGTCCTGTTTGTCCCCATCCCACTCCTCCTGCCCTCCCTCATGTCCCTTCACCTCTGGGACCTACTGGGCATTTCAGCCTGGCAGCAGCCCCCTTTGCAGCCGGGCAGGGCCCCCGTGCCCCCCTGGCACTGGGAAAGCAGATCCTCGCTGTTCCTCCCCATGGCACACGGAGGGAGTGGGCTCGCCCTGCCCCACCTGACGTGGCCTTGCAAAAGGACGTTTCCCATGCACAAGCTCCAGAGGTGACTCCTCCATTGCCCTTCCTGTGCCAAGGACGGGTTGGGATACAATGACCCCATCCTCCCGTGAGGTGCCTGAGCCCTGTGCCTGACCGGACACCTGGGGACAAGGTGAGCCCAAGCACCTGTGACCTGTTGGCTTGTGGGGGCACCGGGCACCGTGGTTTTGGGGCTGGGTGCCCGGGGTCTTGGTTCTGCTGGTGAGCTGCTGGTGAGCCGAGCACAGGGGCTGCCCCAGGCACTGGGGATGTTGGTCACAGCCCGGTGTCCCCCAGTGCTCCTCCAGCCATGCCAGTCGTGGCTGTCGGCTGCTCCCTACCTGCTCCAGGTCCAGCGGCGCAGGCTGCTGTCCCTGGCCAATGGTCCCAGGAGGATCAGAGCGGGAGGGAGCTGGGCAAAAGCTTCTCCTCAAAACAAGATCCCTACCTGGGCGCTGCCTGCGTCGGTCGGCGCGGGGCTGAGGGGCTGGTCCCACCTCCGCGGGGGCTCGCTCGGCTGCCGCGGGGCACCAGTGTCCTCCCAGCCGAGCGGTGGGGCTGCCCAGCTGCTGGCCAGGCCCGTGCCACCCAGCTGTGCCCACAGCCCTGCGTCAGGCTGTCGAGAAACGGAGGCTCATTACATGGGGGGGAACGAGCAGGGCAGCCTTGCACCCCAGCGCCCAGGGGCTGTCGGGGCTGCCTGCCGGGCTGTGTGCTGCAGCCTGAGGGGAGCAGGGCCCTTGGAGAGCTTGGCTGCAGCTCTTTAACCTCAGGTGCTTAACGGGAAGGAGCAGGGGCAAAGAAAAAGAAACCAGGCCAAGACCATTTTCACTGCTGGTATTCCTGATGCAGTCAGTTCAGTCCCTTGGAAATTTGATTTGCAGCCGTGGCCAGCAAGGTATTGGAAGCTGAGTGTGCTCCAATAATTCATGGCTTTTCAAAGCCTCTAAGGCTGCTGGGCACAGCCAAGGAAGCCCCTGGCACCTCTGCATTAAAAGGATGCTGGAGATTTGCATACACAGGCTGGTCCCCTCCTCCCCCCAGCCAGGCCTGGCTTATTTGTCTCCATTCCTCTCTCTAGGGCACGGCCAGGTTCATGCTGTTCCGGCACCGCGTTTGGAACCTGCCACCTGGAGCTGTCGGTGCCAGGGTTTCAAACCAGCATCAGCCATGCAGGCCATGCAAGCGGGGCTGGCACTGCCCTGCTGCCCCAGCCCTGCCCCACGGGCGAGCGGCGAGGCGCTGCCGGTCCTACCAGTGCTCCGGGGAAGCTGGGTAGAGCGGGGCTCACTGGGCACGCCGGCACATCCTTGCGATGCATGGAGATGAGGGGTGAGTGTTAGTTAGTGCTGCTGACCTTCAGCCCCTGGGTGGGGGCACAGGGGTCTCCATGGGGGCCTGGGGAGCTGCGTCCAGTGTGAGATGTGGCCCCTCAGCATTCCCTGGGCACTTGGGAAACAGCCACATGTGGCAGCCACATCCCCGCCTGCCCAGGAGTGTCCCCCAGCACCTGCAGGGCCTGGGCAGGCAGTGGGGACATGCGAGGGCCTGCAGGAGATGGGATCTCACCCAGCAGAGGGGGTGGGGTGGCATGGCACGTCCCCTCCACCCCACATGGTCCAGCGCAGGGACTGGGGGTGCTGGGACAGCGCTGCAGCTGTGGGAGAGGGACCCCATCAGCACCCATGCCCCCGCAGGAGGAGTAGGGGTCTGTTCCCAGGGCCCTCCCCAGCCCTCTCCTGGCAGTGTGACCTGAGGTGGCAGCTGAACCATATGGAGATGTTTGATAAGGTCACACGGGCGCCCACCGAGAGGATGTCCCTGAACTCCCGTGCTCTCCCTGCACGGAGCACCCCATGTTCCCCCGCGGCACCCACCTGCAGGTAGTGGTAGGCCAAGTCCTGATGGCAGGACTTGGATTTGAGCAAGGCTTTGTCAATGGTGGCGGAGGCCTTCTGGCACACCTCCCGGGCATGGCTGAGCGTCAGCGTGGACCAGGAGCCCCGCTTGATGTAGTTGGAGTCGTTGTTGATGGGGATATTGGTGCAAGGGGTGACCTTGAGGTCGTTATTGCTCTTGGAGGATTTCAGCATGTGCTCGCTGATGGTGTTGTAGGCGTGCATGAAGTACTTTGGCTGGCTGTGGTCAGGCTGCCGGCCCAGCGTCATCAGCCCCATGGGGTTGCGGTAGCTGCAGGTGTCGCTGTCCAGGTTGTCGTCGGAGCTCCACCAGCCGGAGATGTTGGACCTGGTCCTGCGCTTGGGCTCGGAGGTCTTCGCCCGGTCCTTGCTCTTGCTCCTCCGGTTTTGCTTGGCATCATCCGCCCCCTTCTTCCCGTTCACGTTGCCCTTGGTGGGGCCCTCCAGAGACTGGGACTTGGCGAAGAGCTTCTGCACGGAGTGCACGAGGTGCCGGATGCGCCCCGGGCTCTCGCTCCGGTGCTTCGCGTCGCTCCGCTGGAACTGGAGGGTGCTGAAGCCGTCCCTGTGGATGGGCAGCTGCTTCTCAAACTGGTCGAGGAGGTTGGCAGGCAGGCGGTTGATCTTTGTGGCTTGGGCATGGCTCGGAAAAGGGTTGTCATCCGGGACCTCGAAGTGGGAGTTGTAATGGATGCGGGGGAAAGTGCTGCTGTTGGAGATCTGGTTGTTGAGCGGAAGGAGACAGTCCCCGTGGACGGTGTTCTGGGCCGGGAATCGGGGATCCATGGTGAAGGAGTCGGTGGGGCTGAGGAGATAAGGGTTCCTGTCCTGGGGGGCATAAAGAGAGTCTTGAGGGGAGTCCAGGTTTTCGGAGAGATGGCGGCTTCTGTTGTCTCCTAAGCCCTTCATGGTCCCAGAGCTTCCTAGACCATGGCTCAGGGACGGTGTGGCAGAGCCCTCGCAGACCTCCCTGCAGCTGGAGGAAGAGGACAGATGCTGAGAGCACATTGGGAACCCCTCTGGCAGCCCTCTCCTCACTGGGGGCACATCCCTGTCCCCCTCAGAAAGCAAATACCACCACGGTTAAGGGACAAAGGAGAGAAGCAGGATGGAAGAGGCAGGAGGGGAGGAGAAGGGGTGTGAGCCCAGCAGGGCCCAGCAGAGGAGGAGGGGCAGGATTCACTTCCCACTGCAGCTGCAGTGCTCGTGTGCCTCAGTGCCCAGCCACGGGCTGCTTACCAGCGCTGCTGCTGCTGCTCTGCTGCTGCACGTGGGTATTTAACAGCGTCCCCTCCCCGGCAGCGTGACAGAGGCACTGCCAGCTCTGTCCCACTGGCCCAGGGGGCTGGAGGACAGCCTGCTGCCAGAGCCCAGCAGGTCCTGGCTGAGTCCAAGGAGCCCCGAGCCGAGCAGCCCAGCGCCGCAGGGTGCCCGGTGTTCCCGCAGTGACGGATCCCGGGGCTAGCACAGCTCCCGCAGCTGTGCTAATGTGACACGATGGCAAACACCTCCTCTCCAGCCAGCGCTGCCTTCCTGGCAGGTTCTGCCCCAGAGCGCAGCGTGTCAGTAGCTCTGTAAGAGCTGAGGTGTTTCTGAGCACTCAGAGCCTGACCTGAGAAGCTGCTGGCTGCTCAGATTCCCGCTGTGCTGCACCACTCTCGGGGAGCTGTGCCACCTGTGCCACCCTCCCAGCCAGCCCGACTGTCCCCTCTGCTGCACTGAGGGGCTGGGGTTGGTCACTTCCTCTCAGCAGGCACAGGATCCCTGTGGGGTGGCGGAAGGGCAGCTGGACAGAGGGATCCCTGAGGGATCCTCACTGAACACCTCCCCAGCGGTCTTGCCCCATCCTGCTCAGTTCAGAGGGATCCTCATCTTCACTGTGTTATACAGGGGAAAATGACAAACCTTTTGGGTTTGCTTAAAAGAAAAATCTGTGAAGATTTGTATGAGCTGAGCTGTCAAGCAATAAGCTGACTTTCCATACTTAAAACCTACTTGAAATCACGGCGTGTATAAATGAACTCTTATTTCCTGTTACCTTTTAGCTTAGTCTCTTAGTTCCTTTTCGGTTTAGTTTGAGCGTCACTTAAAAAAGACCGAGTGACTTTTAACACATGCAGATGGCATGTCCCTGCGAGGAGCAGAGCTGGCAGTCTGTGCTCCTGGCTCCTCCCTTTCAGCCATGAATTGTCTCCTGTCTTCTCCAGGAGCTTGTCCCCCACGTGCAGCGTGGCCAGCAAGGTGGTGTGGGAGTGGAGGCAGTGACCACTGCAGGGTGGCAGGAATCGACAGGCTTGTCTTCTTTCCTCACTCAGGGAAAAATGTATTAATAATGAAAAGCAGCCAGAGCTTTAAATAATTGTTTGGAAGCACAAAAAAAAAAAGAAGTGGAATTTATTCCATGGCTTGATGGGCTTTACAGTCTCCATTTAACTCTGTTGCTCCCCGTGGGCTGGCAGAGCCAAGCTGGGCTTTCTAAAGCTGCAGGTGGCACAGCCTGGGCTTCCCGTCCTGCTCCCGAGGGTCCTGCCCACGCTGACCTCAGCCCACCTGCCCCGAGGCACTGCCCCTGCCCTCACGGGAACTGCCCAGCACTGCTCCCTGGGCATCCTGGGCCCCACACCAGTCCTGACCGAGCCCCTGGAGAGGCTGCATGGCCCCAGGGAGCGGCTCCTCCTCTCCTGCTGCTGAGCTGCTCCAGCTGCCTTCACCTCCAAGCTGTGCCCTGCCCCGTGGTCTGGGCTGTGGTGATCTGGGGGCTAAGATTTGCCCCTCTCCACCACACAGGCAGTGCCCAGGCATTTTGGGGATGGGGACACAGCCTGAGCTGGGAAATGTTGATACCAGGCCTGAACTTTCTGCCCGAACACCAAATGCAGCCTTAGCCTTGCCTGGTGCCCAGCTGCTCCTGGGCCCTGTGGGTGCCATCCTAATTCCCGCTGTGCTCTCCAGCAGCATCAGCCCCTCCTGCCCATGAGACCCCCTGGGCTGGTGGAGCTGGGGTGGTGCTGGCTGGGAGGTGCCAGCAGGGAGGCTCAGGATGTGCCAGCTGGCACCCACAGTGCTCACCGAGCGGTGACAGAGAGCCCCAGGCGATGTTCCCAAAGGAAACCCTCTGGGCAGAAGGGTGGGACGGGGTGTAGGACAGGCTCCAGCCTGAGCTACTGATCTGAATTCCGGATGGCCTTGGATGGCCAAGCTCCACCTGCAGGCCTTGGTGGGGAAGCCCTGCAGGAGGCAGAAGCTCAAATCCTCCCTGAACACCACCCTGAAGTGCCCAGGCTCAGCTCTGCCTGCCATGGCCACTCTCCCTTCCTTCCTTCCTTCCCCCAGCCCTGGTACCCCAGGAAAATCCTTCCCTCAGCCCAAGGCCATCCTGGCTCCGACGGCCGCTGCGCTTCTCCCATCACAGGAGTCAGGCTCCCCAGGGAGACACCACGCCCTGATTTGATCATAAAGGGATGTCTCTGGGTATTGATAGTGAATCCACCCTTGCCTTCCAAGAGCAGTGGGTATTTGAAGCAGAAATCTCCTCCTGAGGCAGCCTGTGATAAAGCACCACTGCCTTGTGCTCACCGGGCTCCAGATAAACTCCAACTGCCTTAGGTATCAAAAGAAATAGGGAACTGAAATGAAATCAAAGAAATGTAAATCAATGCCATGCAGTGAAGGTCTGGTGTGCCCAGGAGGAGGAGGAGGGCCAGGGTCGGGCTGGCTCCGGGTGCTGGAGAGGCAGAGGGGCAGGGAAGAAACACTGAGGGGCTGGTGGTCAGTGGGAAACGAGAGAAAGAGAAGGTTTTGGAGGGGCAGGAGCAGAAAGCATGGGAAGGTGGGAGCAGGGGAGGGCAGAGAGCTCCCTCTGTGGCTTCCCCCTGCCAGGGGTGGACACTCTGTAGGGCACAGTTCACTGCTCCCTTCTCCTGTGGGGCTGCCACAGGTCCTGATCCTCCTGCCTGTCCTGTCTGCTCCAGGATCCCTTCCCTTGCTGGCCAGGGAGGTGTGAGGTGCATCCCTGCTGCTGGGCATGTGCTGGTGCCCACCACGCTGTGTTTGCTGCCTCCTCTGCCAGCTGGTTTCCCTCTAAGATGGATTAAACTGTTTTCTTACAATTTAATTACTCTCTGCAATCCTTGGCACTTTCTTGAGTCATGGGGTCAGGCAAAGGAAAAGTCCAACAAGATCTTCCCCGCCATCTCAGATTTGGAAGGATGAAAAAAGCTTGAAACTAAATCTCCCAAACCCATGATCCTGCAGCTCACAGACTGGGCAAGGGCTGTCTCCTGGCACAGCTGCCCAGTGTCCCCGCTGTGGCACCCAGCCCCGGGCCAGGCCCCCCAGCAGGAGTGGCCAGCCCCGCACCACAGAGCGGGCACCAGGGTCATGGCAGCTAGGCCCTGTCTAGCAGAGGGTCACAGCAGGGGCTGCCAGGGCCAGGACAGGACCCCTGAGCCCATGGAAAGGGGCTGCTTTCACCCCATTACCTCTCTTCCCCTCAGTCTGCTTTCTCAGGGCTGCCCTTCCTCTTCCCAGTGGCTTTGCTGATGCTCAGAGGTCTTGGAAGCGAAGGGGATGACCTGACCTGACCTGACCCGACCTGACCTGATTCACGGCACTTTTGTGTCCCAGACCCCAGCCAGAGGCAGCTTCCTCTGGAGCCTGGTTCACAGCCTGCAGGTTTGGATGGGCTGCCCCCCGCCCAGTTCCAGCAGCCCCTCTGGCAGCTCCAGACACCGGGCAGGGGTTGGGATTGCAGAACAGAATTCCTGAGTGGTTTGGGTTGGAGGCACCTTGAAGCCCATCGAGCTCCACCCCCTGCCATGGGCAGGGACACCTTCCACTAGACCTGGAAGGCTGCTCCAAGCCCCGTCCAACCTGGCCTTGGACACTTCCAGGTATGTGCCTCCAGCCATGTCAGGGACCACTGGCTGTGATCAGCTTCTGTGCTGGGGCTCTGCACCATGGGAGAACTGGGCAAACTGATGCCCCTGCCCACCCTGCCCCCTCCTCTTTCATTTCTGGGGTGGACATGGGTTTCAGGAGATGCTGCCCTATTTCTATTGTCTTAAATGTTGCAAGTCCACCTTAGACCAGCTTATCCTGAGGGCACAGAGAACAGAGCAGACTCCCTGCCCTCTCCCAGCAGCAGGAGCCTCACAGCCTCACCCTACTGCTCTCTGCTTCCATCTGTTCCAGGATCTCTCTTTGCAGCTGGCTGGCATTTGCCAGCCCAATCCATGGCAGAGGCCCTGGGCAGGGCTCAGTCCTTCCCACCAAGCCTGGCAGATCCCTGGGAGCTCTGAGAACACCCCACCTCCACCCAGATTTCTGCTCCTTGTACGTGCACACTGGGACCGTAGTGGGAAGCGTTCCACAGGCGTGTGGATGTGGCACTTGGGGACACGGTTTGGTGGTGAATGTGGCAGTGCTGGGTCAATGGCCGGACCCCATGAAGGCCTTTTCCAACCTCACTGATTCCGTGGGGGCAAGCACAGCTCCATGTGGCTGTGGGGGTGTGTGTGACACGGTGCTGGGTGTGACACACAGTGCGTGCCCAGCTGTGTGGGCTGGGGGGGTGCTCTGTGACTGGGGTGCCCTGGGTGTTCCAGGGCTCCTGCAGAACCAGGGAGCACCGGGCTGGTGGCTCATTCCACCCTCCACAGGCAGCTGTGTGCGGCCTCCCTCCCTGCCTTTTCCCCTGCCCTTGGCACACACGTGCCATGCAAGGACTCCCTGTGCCCTCCCCGGCCACCCCGCTCTGCTGATGCAGCTGCTGTGGCTGAGCAATGCCTTGACCCAGAAAAGGGCACTTGAAGAGCTCTCCAAGTGGTGCTGAGGCCCTGGCACAGGGTGCCCAGAGCAGCTGTGGCTGCCCCTGGATCCCTGGCAGTGCCCAAGGCTGGGCTGGACGGGGCTTGGAGCAGCCTGGGACAGTGGAAGGTGTCCCTGCCCATGGCAGGGGGTGGAACAGGATGGGCTTTAAGGTCCCTTCCAACCCAAACCATTCCAGAATTCTCTGGTTCCTTGATTCCATGTCCTACTGAGGCAGGGCTGGCCAGAAAGGGTCAGGAGCCACTTGGGTGATGCTCGGGAGAGGCTGGCAGCACACCAGGAGCAGCAGCACCCTGTAAAACGGGACTGCTCAGAGCACACATCCTCCAGGAGGGAGCCAGCCCTGCACTGACGGGGCCGAGGGCACCCTTTGGGGCCGGCTGCTCCTGCCCTCTGCCCATCAGCTCCTCCAGGGCTCCACGTCCCACAGGCTCCCACGCAAACCGCGGCCCAGCCACCCGGGCCGGCTGCAAACACAGAGGCGGCTTTTATATCGGGAACCAGCAGCACGACAATAACGGGCTGGAGCCGGGAGAGATGATTGGCACCCTGCAGGGGGAAATGCCTCCCCTGCCGCTGCCGCAGGGCTGTGTGTGCCGTGCCGAGCCGAGGGTGACGCGGGCCTGCCCACACGCTCCGAGTCAAACGTTCCCTGAATTAGCAGGAGCTCTGGATGCGGCGCTGGCGAGGGGGGCCGCCGGCTGCCAGAGCCCGGCATTAATGATGATTCAGAGTTCACAAGCTGATCGTGGCCGATAAAAATAGCCGGCTCCTGCTCGGAACAATTCATTACACAACAGAACCTCCTCCCGCCACGCTGCTCCCGCTGCTGGCCCGGCAGCCCCGTCCCGGGACGCAGCCCGTGCCCAGGGGGAGCAGAGGCCGGCGCTGCCCGTCCTGAGGAGGAGCTGATGGCACCCCCGTGGCAGGGTCGCCGGGGAACCTGGCCCTCACCGCACGGCAGGAGGGGACAGCGGCTTCCAGCAAGCCGCGTGCGTCACCCGTTTGGGATCCCTCCTTGGGAGGTGGGGAATCCTCCGAGGGCAGGCCTGCCCCTTGCCTAGGGCCGTGCCAGGGGCTCGCCCGGCCCGTCCTCAGCGCCCTGCCGGGCAGCCATCACCGCGGGAACACACCCCGTGCCGGCCCCTGGCTGAGCTCGGCACAGCCTGATCCCTCGGCTGCGTCCCTGGGGAAGGATTTCCCCACATCCCTCCTCAGGGGGAATAAATGGTTGGTGCCCTTGGAGTGTGGGACCTACACACAGCTCCTGAGGCCCCACAGGAGTGAACACCAGTGGTCTCCTGCTTGTTCTTCAGGCCAAGGGGTGTCTGCCCACTGGTGCACACTGAGGTGATGAGAGGGATGGGATCTGACTGGCACCATCCCAAAATGACAAGGAATAATTTATCTTACCTTAAGAGTTCTGAACTCTACCTTTTTTTTTTTTTTCTGTTTGTTTTGTTTTGTTTTGTTTTTTAATGTACCAGGAAAGCCAAATGCTGTGAAAGAGATTTTTGAGTTCAGGTGTTGTCTAAGCTGGAGGAGCAGATGAACTCCTGAGAGAGACAGAGAACTTATTTCCATGCAGATGTCACTGGTAATATAATCAACTCTCCAGGGAGCAAAACCCCAGAAATTCTGCAACCTATTTGTCTGTCCCTAAATAGAAGTTTCTCAAAGTTCTCCACGAGACGGGATTTGCTGTGAAGCAGGAAATGCAAAGCATTAAGTAGGTCAAATGAGACAAATGAGACAGGTAAGAAAGGGAATTTTCAGGAAGAGAGCAGGACAGCTGATGAGGTGGCTGGAGTGGAAGGACCAGGGCAGGGAGCTGGACTGTTGTCTTTGAAACCCACCTGCAGCCCCTGCTGCCTTGCAGAGCACTCGTGGCACAGGCTGGTGACCACATGGGGCACATTCCAGCTCGGCTGGGAAAGCAGCTAATGAGAACATTCTGGCCCAAAGCCGACCTGTTCTGGCCAGTGCTGTTCGAGGGGTCTGGCAGGGGCGAGGGAGGGTCTGCTCAGCCCCCACGGAGCGAGCGTGGGATGCAAAGCCCTGGACGCAAAGCCCTGAACATGGCTGCCCTTGGCCTGCCTCTGCCCTGGCTCCCAGGGAGGGGTGTCCCCCCCTGCACTCAACACTTGTGACCCAGACAGTGGCACAGACTCTGCCTGTGCTGCCACCCTGCCCAAAGCCCAGCACAGAGTCCTCCTGCCTCTCTGTGCTGCCAGAGCCACCAGCAGCCCCAGGACCATGGCCCCAGTGCCCCTCCCAGGGCACAAAGGCCACGCTGAGGAGGAGGAAGTTCAGCCTGGAGAGGAGGAGACTGAGGTCAAACTTCACCGGAGTCTTCACGAGGGGAAGGCACTGAGCTCTGCTCTGCGTGAGCAGTGACAGGAGCCAGGGAGCGGCTGGAGCTGGGCCAGGGCAGGCTCAGGCTGGAGATCAGGAAAAGGTTCCTCATCCAGAGGGTGCTGGGCACTGCCCAGGCTCCCCAGGGAATGGGCACGGCCCCAAGGCCGCCAGAGCTCCAGGAGTGTTCAGACACTGCTCCCAGGCACAGGCTGGGACAGTTGGGGTATCTGTGCAGGGCCAGAGTTGGATCACTGGTCCTGGTGGGTCCCTTCCAACTCAGCACATTCCATGATTCCCTGTTTCCTTGCCCTTGCTGTTTGTGGCAGAGCAGTTATGGGATGCTCCGAATGGCCGTGGCTGTCCCTGCTCACCACCAGCTCTCTGCAGCTGAGCAAGGACGCTGCTTTTGCTCCAGGGCAGATGTTCCTCCATGTCCACATGGATCCAGGCAGGGCCCTGCCTGCCTTCGGGATGCAGGATGGAGACGCTCTTTGGCACTGGGTTTGCTCAGTGCCTCACACAAAGCAGATCCTCTTGCCTGAGGGTCCTGGGGCGAAGAGGAGCAGGTGGGCAAAGCCAGCGGCGCCCTGTGCCATCCCTTCGGAGCCCAGGCTGGGCCCGTGCGCAGCTCCCGCGTGCTCGGAGCTCGGGAACACTTCCTTTGTCTCAAAGTGGGTCAGGCGGAGGCGTGACGTTACTATAGCAATGGGACTGAGATTTCATAACTTTATTTTGCGAGGGGCGTGTTGCAGGATTTGCCAGGAGACCGAGGGAGGGCTGTCACTGCAGCGCCCTCCCAGCCTCCCTTCCCCAGCCTCTCCTGCGGGACCCCCACTGCCCCTGCCCACAAGCACCGAGCCGGGTCTGTGCCCCCGGCACCCTCGGGAGTCCCAAAGTCCCCCTGGCCACGCCGTACCTCTCACAGCTTGCTGGGCTCGGGGTCTAGGCCAGACTCAGCATCCTGTGCACCGTGTGTCCCTCTGGGCTCCAGGGCTGTCCCTCATGAAGACCTGCGGGGCAGAGAGAAAAGGGGACATCCTCAGGGCATAGGGGTCAGAGAGGTGTCCTCCTGACCAACATCCCGGGCCACGACCCTGATGCTGCAAACCCTCGACAGCGCTTCCTGACAGCCAGGCTGTGCCCAGCAAAGGCAGATGGCAGACAGCGAGGCAGAGGCAGTGCCACGGCACAGGGGGAGATGTGGCAGTGGGTCCCGTGTCCCTCTGGGTGCCACGTGGGCTGAGAGGATGAGCTGGAGATCAGCCAGGCGGGGAGGAGAGCATCCAAAATGCTCCTTGCTGGGGGCTCAGGGCTGGCGAAAGCCTGTTTGTGGGACAGTGCTCTTTGTCTTCCCTTGTTTCTTTATCATGGAATAACCCCCCTGCAGTCCGTGCCCATGCCAGGAGCCACTGACCTGGGCAGGGGGCACCCTGTCACCGTCTGTGCCTCACCCTGTGGGCTGTTCCCTTTGGGCTGAGCCTGGGGAGGCAGGAAGGACAGCCCTGGGGACAAGCTGGCAGCCTCTGTGTTCCCCTTGCTGTGTCCCAGCCATGCAGCTGCCAGAGCCTGCTCTGGCTCTGCCCTGCCAGTGCTGCTCACGGCAGCTCCCACCAAACCTCTCCCATCTGGGCACTGGGTGCAGCTGAAGCTCCTTCCCTGCCACCCAAGCACACCGCAAACCGCTGGAAAAATGCTCCCTCTATGAAAAGCCAGGTAAATAAACATGGGGAAACCCACCCCTGATGTTTCTCAGTGTCCTCAGAACCCTGCTGACCACCCAGCAAACACAGCCTGAGCTATCTAACCAGTGGCATTAAATACTGACAGAGTTTGCATCGATGAACATCCCAGGTTGGTCTGTGTGCACACACAGCCTGTCTGGCCTGCACTGGGAGCTGCTGGGGCAAACTGGGCAACTCCTGCTGCAGGGAAGCAAGGGATGGGAATGGCATGGGAACCAGGAGTCAGCCTTCCTAGGACAGCTTTTTAATTCCTAGCTGGATGGAGGAGGCCATCTGGGTTTGAGAAGGTCTGTGAGAGCTCAAAGAGGGGTGAAAACAGGTGAACCCCAGTTTCTTCGCTCAGATGGGAGGCTGGGACAAGGATACAAACCTCAGCAATTTTTCTAGGAAAGCCAGATGCGGGTGCTGGGCTTGATTCCCACCCTGGTGATGCAGAAGATGACCAAACTGGTGCTCAGAGATGAGGCAGCAGCTCTTTGTCCCCAGAATGGAGGACAAACTGCCCCTGAGAACCCGCTCTGCCACCTGCCACCACCCAGCAAGAGGGGCTTTATCCCCAGGGCAGCTCCTGCCGGGGGGGTTTCACACATCCCGGCTGCCTGGGTGTGGCACAGGCATTGTGTTCTCTACAGACAGGCCCTGCAGCCCGCCTAGAACCCGTGCCAAGGAAGCAAAGACTGCAGAGGTGGAGAGGCCCAGTGCAGGCAGAGGACAAGAGGACAGTGTTCACTGCGAGGCCCTCACGGGACATACCCCAACAGACAGGAGAACGGAAAGCCTGGGAAGGTCAGCAGACTGGCCTCCTAAATTGGGTACAACCCTCATCACCTTCTCGCCAGCTCCGTCCCAGCACTGCAGAGGGAATCGTTAAAGCAAAGGCACACGGGGACAGCCAGGCAAAGCAGTCACAGCTGTCCCCAGAGCTCCCCTGTCTCCCCACCAGAACACCCCTTTCGTGGGTTTCTCGCTGCTGCTGGGAGCTGGGCTGGGGAGCCAGAGCCCCAGGCTGAGACTGAGGTGGAGCACACAGGGCTTCCCACAGCCCGGGAGGCCTCTGCTGTGCCCAGGGCACACGTCCCCACCCCAAACCCCGACATGGCTGGGCTCAGGGCTGTCCCTGCGGCGGCGGTCACTGCGCTGTGTGACTGTGCCAGGACGAGCTGTGGCGGGGCCAGGTGCCACTGGCTGCCCCGCACAGTCACCACACGGGCACCCCCGGCCCTTTCGCAGCCCTCTGCATGGGGAGGGAATTCCAGCTCCTGTGGGCTGTGTCAGGTTTGAGCCCACGACCCAGACAGCAGAGCCACCAGCGCAGCCAGGATCCATGGCCAGAGGTGCCTCCAGTGCCAGCACCCACCTGCCTCTGCCACCCGCCGTCGCTGTCCTGCTCTACTGCCGCCAGTGCTGGCATGGAGGGCAGCACCGTGTGCCACTGGAGCCACTGGTGGCCACCATGGAAGCCACCAGCATCTTCTAGGAATGCCCCCAGCACCCTCCTGGGTGCACAGGTACCACCACAAGCACCCAGCACCCTGTAGCACCAGCGGTAGCTGCTGGGATGGAAATGCCTGTCCAGTGCTGACATCACCCATCACATCTGTTCCTGTCACCAGCATTCTCAGGGTGCCCCAAACCCCAGCAACAGCCCAGTCCTGGCACCTCTTGGCACATCCGACGGGGGGGAGGAGCAGTGCCTGGGTGCCAGGCCTCCCCTCACCCAGCAGGGTCCTCCAACTGAACAAGGCCATTGAAGCTCTGGAGGAAGAAGCATTTTGGTGTGGAGCACCGTTCTTCCCTTTGCATGCTGCTCTGGCACTGAGAACGTCGCACCGTAATTGCTTTTAATTAACATCAGCATCAACGCCCAAGGAAGTGCAAATGAACAGTTGTGTCACCAGCCCAGCCACCCGGCCAGCCAGACACCTCCATTGTCCCTCTCCTCCTGCCTCCATCCACACATCTCCACTGTCCCTCTCCTCCTGCCTCCATCCACACATCTCCACTGTCCCTCTCCTCCTGCCTCCATCCACACACCTCCACTGTCCCTCTCCTCCTGCCTCCATCCACACATCTCCACTGTCCCTCTCCTCCTGCCTCCATCGCCCCCCTCTCCCTGCCATTCCCAGGAGCGGGATGCTCACGGCTGCGGTGTGAGGGGGTGGGATGGAGCTGATGCAGGCAAGGGCAGGAGAGGTGCTGTAAGCTCAGGGAAGGGGCCTGCAGAGCAAGGGAAGGGTGGGGAGCAGGGGCCAAGCTGGAACAGCCTCAGCAAACCACCCACAGCTGCTTTTGGTAAACCTGAGAGGAGATGAAGCCCTCATTGCAGGGAACAAGCACAGTGACCTGGCAGCCAGCCTGGTGCTGGATCCAGAGCTCTGGGAGAAGGCTGTGAGGCCCTGTGAGGTGCCACGAGCACGGCAGGGATGCTGCAGGGATGGGGATGAGCAGGTCTGGCACGGGGGCAGAGAGGAGAGGGTGAGGAGCAGAGCACAGCGCCACAGGCAGGTGCCCAGCCATAGCAAGGTCTACTGAGCACAGGGCTCCTGCCTCCTGCTGTCACCTCTCCTGCTGTTGTCCCCTCCTGCTCTCATCTCCGCCTGAACTCCCTCTAGCACCTGGATTTACAGACGGTAAGGTCAGGCAGAGACACTGCCAACCCTTCTGAAACAGGCCATAACATCATTGTGTGCAAATCCAGCAGGGAACCAGTGGAAATAAATATATGTGTGCTCTGCACCATTTCTCTGGGTAAAACAAATGCATTTAGCTCATTTAGGAGTCCCAGAATCACCCATTCTATGGAGGATGTCTGGGGGATGAGCTGGGAGCAGCCTCTCCAGGGAAGGACAAGAGGCTGCTATGGAGAGAGAGGAGAGCACAGATGAGATATGGCTCAGCACGAGGGCAGAGATTTGTAGCCACGATTCAGATCCTTCTGAGGAGGCATGAAAGGAAAAATATGTGTGTGAAAACACCAGAGGGAACAACTGAGCAAAGGTGGGAAGAGTGGGAAGTCCTGCTGGGCTGTGAGGAAGGTGCTCCCCTCCCCAGGCCCAGAGGGCTCCCACGCAGGTGCTTTGTCAGCAGGGTCCTGTTGGGGCATGGGAGCAGGAAACGAGGTTACAGCACATGGAACGGGCTGCTCCTCTGCTTGCTCCCCCCACAGGAGCCTGTCCTGAACACAAGGACAACACCCACTGATCCTGCCGAAGATGGAGGGTGAAGTCAGCAAGAAGCTGAGGCAAAAGATCCATGCTGATGGCTCCCGGAGGTCAAACCCCACATCACTGTCAGCTGAGAGGAGCCCTGGGGACAGAGTGGGGCCCTGACAGTGGCACTCCTTTAACTCTGTACACAGGGGGACCTGCCAGACCTTGGAGGCATCTCCTAAAGGAGAAGGACTTTGCAGAGAGTGACTCTGAGTGCCTGAAATCTGTTTCATTTGAAAGAAACATCATCCTCCCTTCTGCTAAGATCTTATATTAAATTTGCTGCCACCAATTTACTGAATAAACACAGAGATAACCTCTGCTCTACCCGACTGGTTCAGATTAGACATTAGACAAAATTGTTTCACTGAAAGAGTGGTGAGGCACAGGAATCAGCTGCCCAGGGATGTGGTGTGGAAGTGTTCAAGAGCCACCTGGCTGTGGCACTTGGGGACCTGATTTAGGTGTGTCTGTGGTGGGACTAGGTTGATGGCTGGACTTGGTGATCTTGATGGTCTCTTCCAAGCCTGAGGATTCTGTGACCTGAGACAGGAGCGTGGCCAGGCCAGCAGCCCTGGAGGGCAGGGGAGGGCCCTGTGGGTGGGGGGTTACCCGTTCTTGGCATGGGAACAGCAGCAAACAGCCCAGAGAGTCCCGGGGTAGGAACAGGGTAGGAGCCGGGTGGAGCAGAACTGAGCCTCTCCCTGCAGGCAGCGAGGGAACTGTGCCCCCAGCAGGGAGGGGAGATGCTCCTGCTGGGGGACCCCCGTGGGGTGGCACGTCCCCTCCTCAGGGCCCATTGTGGGTCTGTGTAAAGCTGGGCAGCCTGGATTGCGAGGAGGGATTGTGCACTGGTGCCACACCCCACAGACAGGAGCTCCCAGTGACAGGGCAGGGCACAGCTGGGGCACAGCTGGCAGGGACTGCAGGGACCTGTCAGATGCTTCCTGTGCTGGAAACCTTTCCTCTGAGGGCATGGGGGTGTGGGACAGACCCAACAGGACCTGAAATAGCAAGGGAGAAGGGCAAGCAGGAGGGACTGGGAGCCTTCATCTGCGTGACGTTGTGACGTGGAGAATAAAACTGGTCCAGACAAGGGACTTGGAGAGAAGAAATTCTCTAAGTGCCTTCACACCGATGGCAGGGAGCCTGGATAACACACTCTGCTCACATATGGACATGGATTTGACCTAGTTGTGCTCCCGAAATCTGGCTGGGAGCGTCACGTAATTGGAGTGTTAAAACCAGCAAATGTTAAAACCAACAACTTGAGGGAGGAATGAGGGCGCAAAGGGACATCAGATGTCACGGCAGGCAAGGTCAGCAGTTTGAGTCACACCCACCTGCAAAGCTCTCAGATCTGTCCCAGCAGAGGCAGCAGAAGGTGCAGAACGCACAGGGCCTTTGCCAGCCCGGCAGCTGCTCTGCCAGCAGCTCTGTGATCCGCAGGGAAAACAGGTTCCCTTGCTGTGGGAGAGACCTGTGCGGGGCAGAGTGAGCCCAGGACAGAGCTGCAGGACACGGTGGCTCGACAGCCGGACACATCTGTACAGAATGTGGCTACAGTGAGACCCTGCCTCAGTCAGGGAGGGCAGTAGGGGCAGAGCCTGTGTGGCACTCACAGTGTCTTACTAGAAGAGTCAGTTTATGGCAGCTTGGAGGATGTTCAGAGGATCAGGGAGTCATTAACATTGGAAAAGCCCTCTGAGATCATCAAGTCCAACCCTTACCCCAGCACTGCCAGTGCCACCACTAACCCACATCCCCAGGTGCCACATCCACATGGTTTTTGAACACTTCCAGGGATGGTGACTCCAGCACTGCCCTGAGCAGCCTGTGCCAGGGCCTGACTCCCCTTGCTGTGAAGAAATCTCCCCTAATATCCATTCTGAGTGAATGTGGAAAAGAATGGAGGCCCACTGACCCAAAGCCAGAGAAGGGCTGATTTCCAGTCCTACAGCTGCACGCACACCCAGCCATGGATGGCCACTGGCTCTGCTGGCTCTTACTCCAGCCCTGGGCTGATGAGCAAAGCCAGGGCACACAGGGCTGGGACAGCCTCAGCTGGAATGTGGCTGCAGAGGGAAGAGAAGGCCAGAGGCTCTGGCTCAGAGCCACCTCCTGTGTGCCCAGCCTGTCCCCAGCCTGTCCCCAGCCTGTGGCCTGGCACTGTCTGTCCTCACCAGGGAACCCTGGATCCTGTCTGGGGTCGGGAGGGGGACAGGCTGCAAAGTGCCATGTCCTGGCCATGCTGGGAGCCCACCTGTGGCAGGAACACCTGGGGGATCTGTCCTTGCCCCCCGTCCTCGCTCCCTGTCCCTGACACTGCCTGTCTGCTGACAAGGGACAAAGGGCACCATCTCTCACTGAGGCTGGGCACAACCTGATGTGGCCACACCAAATTCAGCAAAAACCCCTAAACCAGGTCAGCCACACCACCACAGGTGTCAGAGAGCCCCACGGTGGTGTAGTTCTGCTGAGCAGCCCTTAACCTTGTCCCTTCTCTGGCTCTGGCGGGGAAGGGACAAAAAAGCTCCTGGTGTAACACCTGGCAGAACCTGCATCACCCACGGGGTGCCACGGAGGTGGGAGCGCCCGGGCGCCCCTGGGCAGGTCCCCGCTCTGCGCTGATGGCCCGAGCCCTGCGCTGGCGTGGCCACAAGGGCTGGAGCCCGGGGAGAAGCCGATGGGGCACAGCCAGGGAGGGGCAGCCCTGCTGGCTGGGCTGTGCTCTGGGGCTGGCCTGCTCTGCTCTGGCCGCTGTCACAGCGTGTGACACACGATGTCACTGCCTGCCGTGCATCGATTCGCGGCAGCTCCTCGGGATGCGCGGGGCTGGTGGCCACAGCGTTGGGCTGGTGGCCACAGGGTAGTGCTGGTGGCTGTGCCGGAGGAGGGGACACGCCGTGCCCGCCGGGGCTGCCCCACGCCGCCGTCACCGCGGAGCTGCCGTGTCCCCTCGGCAGTGCGGAGGACGCTCGTGCTCTGAGAGCAAGGAGAGCTCTGCAGGTGCTGCCTTTAACGATTACGATGAGTAATTCCCTTTCAGTCCTTTAATCAGTCACTTTTAATTAGTGTGCCAGTTGTTTTTTCCTTAGCAAACAGCTCTTTCAATGAGGGTTTTCGCTGCATCTGCTGGGTTGGGAAAACACTGCTCCCCGATGGGGCTGTGTGTTCATTCTCTGGCAGGAGCTTCCTCCTGTGGAGACTATGGGACTGGGCTCACGTGCAGAGCATGGCACAGGTCCTGCTGGTCCTTGGGAAGGCCCTCGCTGCTGAGATGGAGGCATCCCTGGAGGTGCTCTGTGCTGGTGGCATCCTGGACATTGCTTTTTCCAGAGGCCCTCTTGTAGCCAAGGATATCCTCCTCATCCACACCCCTTTCAGCCTTTTTAACTTCTCCTTTGAAACTTCCTTAGCTCTGTGATTCTGGTATCTCAGGGCAGCAAGTTCCACAGAGGAATTCTGCCTGTGGGAAAGGATCCCCCCTTGATCCCCCTGGGATGTTTTGTCCCCTGTTAGAGAACAGAGTCCCCAGAGCAGCCGCTTTCCCAGCTCCAGCGCCTCTGGCAGACACAGAGGTACCCTCGCCTGCAGAGGTTTGTTCGTGGTGCAGGTGCTTCCCCGCTGCTCTAGACACCTGGGCACTGCTGGCTGTGGGTCACCCAGCCCCAGATTCAGAGCAAACACCCAGGTGCTGCTTCCCCTCCTCATCTCCACGTCACTGAACTCCTCCTGAGAGCATCCTACGTCCACGTCAACATCCAGCTCTTGGGCCAAAAGCTCTGCTTTCATTTTCCCTTGAATAACAGCCTACTTTTGGGTGGGTTTTCTCTCTCCCTGGGTGGGCTTTTCTCTCTCCCTGGGTGGGCTTTTCCCTCTCCCAAGGCGGCCTTTGCCCTCTGCCCTCAGAGGACCCTGCCCCTTGCTCCTTTCCCCTCTGGAGCCAGGGAAGCTCTGTCTCTCCGGGGGGCTCCAGCCTCTTCCCTTTTCCTGCCCAGGGCAGGATGTCCAGGCTGGCCCAGCTTCCCATGAATCACCAGCAAATCCCAGCTTCCTTCTCAGGGCCCTGGCACCAGAGCCCTAATTACAGGGCAAGACTAGCGGAAACAAGCTTATTATTTACCAGGCTAATGAAAATTAATCATGCCTCCCCCTCCCTTTCCTGGGAGAACAGTCACGGCCAAGAAAGCAGATTATAAAAGCATTATGGGCGACTGCTGTGCTGGGCTTTGGCACTGCCTGAGGGCTGTGTGGGGCCGTGGGCTGTGTCTGCAGGTCCCCTGGAACCCAAGGGTTCAAGCTGCCCCCAGTGCTGCCTGTTGTCCCCCCAGCCTGCTGCTGGGCACAGATGGAGCCCCGAGGCACGGCCAGAGAGCCCTTCCCTGCTCTTCCAGGCAGCTGCTGCTTCTCCTGGAGCCTGGACCCCTCTGGCATCACCCCTGTCCTTGCAGAGAGCAGTGCAGGCTGCACAGGGCTCCCAGCCCGGGGACTGCCAGCCCACCCAGCCCAGGGCAGTTCCCCAGCACAGCCCAGTTTGCTCCACGCAGGCAGCCAGTGGCTCCAGGCTGTGCACGGGCAGGGAAGGAGAGCAAGGCTGTGTGCGAGGCCAGATGGAGGAAAACACAACAAGGACTGGTTCACGTGGCACAGATGGGAAAAGCAGAGCATCCTGCACCCACTGCAGCCACTGGTTCTGGAGAGAGTGCTGCAGCAGAGGGATGAAGCCTGGCAAGCACAAAACCCACCACCCTCGCTCAAATTATCACCCTCACTCAAATTATCACCCTCACCGAGGGGAAAGTGAGGCACAGGATGGGGCAGGTCAGCCTGGAGGCAGGGAGGGAGCTGCAGCCTGCTGAACTCTGCCAGTGCCTGCCCCCCTGGTCCCAGCCGGGGAAGGAGATTGCAGGGATGCAGCACTGCACACCCAGCTCTGAGCCCAGAGCTGCCCTGCCTGCCTGCCAGGCTGACCACAGCCCTCCTTCTCCAGGCTTAGAGATCTCCCCATCCATGATCCCTCATGGGATCTCTATATCCATGATCAGCCTCCCTCTCCCTGAGGCTGCACAGGCTGGGAGTGGGAAAAAGACGAGGAAGGGGCAGATTGCCTGGATCAGGATCTGGGATGGAGGGAGGGAGGTGAGGACCAGGCTCCTGTGGATCAGGATCTGGGATGGAGGGAGGGAGGTGAGGCCCAGGTTCCAGGGCCAGGCTGGAGAGCTGCTCCCTGCCAGGCCTGTCCAGGGCAGTGCTGCTGGAGCAGCCCAGCCCTCCCGCTGCCCACTGCAATAATGAACTGTTGCTGTGGAGAAGGCAGGAAAATGAGCAGGAGGTCAATTTTCCATTTCCCAGTTGTGCATAACCAGTTCCAAGCACACAGCCTGAAAATAAATCTCCATCAGGTTCGTTACCTCTTAATTAACATCACCAGCTATAACACGTACTCCCCAGCCCAGGCACAGCCACTATTGATGTACAACGAGATGGAGCCAGGGCTGGGCACGGCTGGTGGGAATTCTCCAGCTGGAAGTTCCAGCCCTGCTGTCCAACATGCTGGACTTGCCCTGCTCAGACAGGAAAGCTCTGCTCCAGGGTGGGGAGAGCTGCTGGATCTCCCCAGAACCGGCTGCTTTGGGGGCAGCTGGCACAGACAACTAAAGCCTTTTGCATGGACTGGAATAAAGAAGAAAAGAAGGTCTTGTGGGTGGAACATTAGATAGAGAGATGGAACCTCACCCGTAAGGAAAGGCTGGGAGAGCTGGGGGTGTTCACCTGGAGGGGAGAAGGATCCAGGGAGACCTCAGAGCCCCTTCCACCACCTAAACGGGCTCCAGGAGAGCTGGAGAGGGACTGGGGATAAGAGACTGGAGGGTCAGGACACAGGGAATGGCCAGTGCCAGACAGCAGGGTTAGATGGGATATTGGGAAGGAATTGTTCCCTGGGAGGGTGGGGAGGCCCTGGCACAGGGTGCCCAGAGCAGCTGTGGCTGCCCCTGGATCCCTGGCAGTGCCCAAGGCCAGGCTGGACATTGGGGCTTGGAGCAACCTGGGACAGTAGAAGGTGTCCCTGCCCATGGCAGGGGTGGTACTGGATGGGCTTTGGGGTCCCTTCCAATCCAAACTTCCCATGATTGTGTAGTTCTCTGCTTTTTGATCTCCTCCCTGTCAGTGATTTCTCTCACAGGCTGTCCCCTCCCCTGGTCTGCACCCAGAGCAGCCCTGTCCCCACCAGGTGACCTGGCACAGGAAGGGCACAGGGGCTGCCACCATCAGTGAGGGGAGGAAGGAGACAGGATGAAGGAATCCAGTTCTGCTTCTACCACCCTCCCACTTGGCACTTCTCTTCAAAGCACTGTGCAAACATTAACTAATTAATCCTCCTGGGAGGAAGAGACACCGACAGGGCTCTGTTCTAGACACCTGATAAACACAAAGGGTGGTTGGAGGAGATACCAGACAGGCAAAACCTGCAGGTCACGGTGGTTCCTCTGCTCTTCCTGCTGCTCATGGCAGGGCTGGGCAGGCAGGGGCTGTGCCAGGGATCATCCTGAGCTCCAGGATGGAGGAGGGGGATGCAGGGCAGAGCAGGGAGCGTGGCAGAAATATGAGAGAGGGTAAAACTAGAGGAGGGCAGGAGGAAGATGAGCCCTGTGGTCCTCACAGACAGACAGATTCTCTTTCCAGTTCCAGCTTTGATGGAATTTTGTAAGTATCATGAAATTAGCTTAAATGGAAGGAAACCCTGACACTACTGCTGAGGCATCCTGGAGGGAAGTACTGAGTCAAAGCACTGTGACTTTAAAAAAATGGATTTTGACTTGCTGAGTTTTGCAGGTGAGTTCCCCAGAGGACCTGAAAAATCAAACTGTGGGTTTCCAGCCCGAACATCCCCAAACACTGCACCAGTTCTCATGTCCTTTAGCTGAGCTCTTTCTCCTCCACCCTCGTGTTTACCCAGGAATGCATCAATAGGCAGCCACTGCAGCCCCTTCCTTTCCAGCAAGCCGGGCATCCCTGGGGTTTGCAGCCTGCCTGTGATCCCTCAGGACTGGCCTCACTGGGGTCCTCCATTTAATACCTCCTTGCCTCCACCCCTAAACCCTCTTGGAGCTCCCTGCATGCCAGGATCCCACTCCCTGGTCCGTGGGGTGTGTCCTGCACTCAGCACTCCCAGCAGCCAGCCCTTGGGAAGGACCCTGGCTGCAGGAAAATCCCCGTGCCAGGGGATGCAGATCCATCCAGGGAACCCCACCAGTGCTGCTGGGGCCAGCTGGGGACCTGCCCACAGCCCTCTGGCCTCCTGGGCTTCTCCAGCCTGCCTATTCCGGGGCATCCCCAGCGGGGTGAGATCTCCAGAGCCCAGCCAAGGTCCTGCTGTTTTCCTGGGAGCTGAGTTCAACTGGTGCAGTCCAGCTGTTTCAAGGAGAGCCTTGCCTGCTGTGCCTGAACTTGGAGCTGCTGGGTGTTCAAACAGCAGCACGTGAAGGCCAAAACCACAGACCAGGGGCTCTTCCCCGTCCCTGCCCACAGGTCTGGAGAGACACAGCCCGTCTGCCTCGGGTCTCAGTCCCGTTGTGGGGGTTTTCTGGAGGTGGAGAGCCCTGGCAAAAACCTGCCATGGCACTGGCTGGATTTTGGGCTGGGCCTGGACCCCCCTCTCACAGACACAGACGCGCTTGGCAGAAGGGGATGTGTTTTGTTCTGGTTCCCCTGCACACAGAGGCAGATTCCGGGATAATTCCTCCTGGGGGCCCTGCACCAACCAGGCACAGTGGGAAAGCTCCTTGAAGGTTCCTGCTCAGCTGCCCCTGCCCGGGGACACCTCACAGCTCCCCAGAACCACAGAAGTGCTGGTTTGCTGGTGTTTTCCCCGTGGGGCTGCTGGTCTGGTGCAGCACAGGAGAACCCCAGCAGGTACCAGGGGGGAAAGGCAAGGTGACATGTGCAGGGGTGGCAGGACAGCCCTCTGTCCAGGCTGAACCTCCAACTTCCTCACCAAACAGAGGGATGAAACCCCAGATCCTGATGTTTCCAAAGAAAAACCCAGCCAGGAAGGACGGCTGCCCCTGGCTGCCAGCACACAGGCTCCAGGCACCTGAGGCCCTTCCGAGGGAGCTGTGGGCTCTCCTTCCTCTCTAACAGGACAGTTTTTAGCAGCT
>VXBT01006374.1:278504-303523 GCA_013400235.1 Oriolus oriolus
TCATGGAGGAGCTGGGGCACACGGAGGAGCTGGGGACTCATGGAGGAGCTGGGGGCACACGGAGGAGCTGGGGGCACACGGAGGAGCAGGGCTGGCAGCAGCAATTCTCCTCCGAGGCTGCTGCCACCTCCTGCTTGTGCCACCCGGTGTTTTTAATGAGGTGGACACTGAAAGGTCACGCCTTCTTCCAGGGATGCTTCTGCACCTGGGCTCTGGAGATGTTCTTCTCCAAATCCCTTTTAAGTCACTTAAACCTTTTGGTGCCTCAATTCCCCATTGGTAAAGCGAGGCTTATCCCATTTCCTCTGCCTGGCTTACCGGGAGAGCTCACAAGCCCTGCAGGACCGGAAAAGTCTGTGGATATGGATTTCTGTCTGCCTGGCACAGTGGGGCTGGGGCTCATTAGGGACTAACGTGCTCAGTGTGCTGTGTCTGGCAAGCGGAGCCCGATGCTGTGTGCTGCTGTGTGTGGAGCTGCCAGGGGAGCAGGGCTGACACAACACACCCCTCCAAAGCCCCCCTGTCATTCTGATCCATTCCCATGTCACAGCGGTGGTGGGCTCGGCTCAGGCACCCACAGACACCAATTCACCTTGCGCCGTTGTCTGACAACAGACCCTTTGCTAAGGGGTCAGGACGGGTGAAAAACACCCTTGCAAGGCAGGGTGGCTGCAGTGCTCTCGTGTTCACACATACTTACATTGTGGAGAAGCACAACACCTCAAATGAGAGGGATGGCCACCTAAAAACACCCCCCCTCACACTTCCCCTGCTGCATCCCTGTGCCTGTCCTCCAGGGATAGCCGTGTAAGGATGTGAATAACCAGAGAGTGCCCTGAGGAAACGAGGTGGTGCCAGCCTCAGCTGCCCCTCAGACACCCCTAAATCACCCTAAACCACCACCCTCAGACCCTAAAAACTCTAAACCATCACAGCTGAACCCTTTGCTCTTCCCCCCATGGGGGAGCAGCGGAAACTTTCCAAAAAGATGTGCAGGGTAATGGGGCTGCTGCACCAAGGGCTCCTGGGGAACTCTGGGGATGGTGCAAAACTTGTTACAGGTGTGGAAAGCGAGGGATGCCGGCAGAAGGGGAGGAATTCAGTGTGTCCTGCCTTCTTGTTTTCCCGTCTGGTGCATCCCATGTGGTGACCCGGACCTGGTCATGGACTGCAGTGCAGCCTGTGAGTGCAGCGGGCAGGGCTGGAGTCGGATCCGGCACTGAGGGTCTGGGAACAGATTCCAAGGAGACTCAGGCAGGGTTTTTCCCCTGAGTTGTGAGCCTCAGGAGTAGGATGGGCCTGTTCCTGCTGCCTCTGTCTCCCTCCCGCCCTGGCTGTGGGTGTGTGCCCAGCAGGGACCTGGCCACAGTGCTGGGAAGAGATTCCTCATCCCAACCACATCCCTGGGACCTTCAGCCCACAGCACTGAACTACTTGGAACAGTCCTGGCCAAGGACACGCTCAGGAACGACCCTGGGGCAGGAGAGGCTGAGAACCCCATCAGTGCTGGGCTGGTGGGTGCTGTGGGAGTCCTGCAGCTCATGGGTGTCACTGTCCCCTGGCACAGCAGGCCTGTGAGCAGCCCAGGGAAGCTGCTCCTTGAAGCGATGAGTGAATGTAAGATGAGGATTTATTGAGCTCTCCCTAGTCCTGCCTCTGGGACCATTTGTCACCAGGGCAGCTCGTGCTGCTGGCTGGAGAGCAGTGGCTGCCAGGCAGGGCGAGCTGACATCGCCAGGAACACCTCCAGAGCCAGGAGAACGTGGGGATGCCACAGAGCAGCAGCTGGAAATGGCTTCTGACCATGTCCTCCTTGCCCCTCTGCGCACATGGAGGTGACCAGGGACACCACGTCCCTGTGGGAGCTGATGTGGCAGCTCATCACACTCCGCTGCTGAGGATCCTCCAGCCTGGTTTGCCCAGGTTTAGCAGCAAGTGTCTCGGTCAGGATTCTGCAGGAAGCACCCGGTGGACTTGGGAGGGCAAATTCATGTCCCCATACGCAGGTCCAGCCCCTCCTCCAGCCTGTGGAGCTGTCCCAGGGCTGGTGTCCTGCTGGGAGCTGGAGGGGCTGGGAGGGGGGAAGCTGCAGCTCTCTGCACTGATCCATGTGCTCCCGGCAGTCCTGGGTGGCTGTGGCTGCATCTGCCAGAGAGCAGGGCTGGCAGCCAGCTCAGAACAGCTCCTGGAGCGTGGGCACAGCAGCCAGAGCATCACCTGCACGGCAAGACCAGGAGGTGAGGCTGGTGGCTCCCACAGCCAGGAGAACTGAGAGCAGGAGCCAGAGCAGGCACGGTGGGCCAGCACCCCCTCAGAGGGTGGGGAGAGGGGTCTGTGCTGAGCATGGAGCCAGCACCCCCTCAGAGGGTGGGGAGAGGGGTCTGTGCTGAGCATGGAGCCAGCACCCCCTCAGAGGGTGGGGAGAGGGGTCTGTGCTGAGCATGGAGCCAGCACCCCCTCAGAGGGTCAGGAGAGGGGTCTGTGCTGAGTGTGGAATAACACAGCAAAGGTGAGAGGGAGGCCACGCTCAGGGCAGGGGACATTTCAACCCTCGCCCACTCAGCAGCAGCTCCCCAGCTGTCCTTTTGTCCTTTTCCTGTTTCCTCTTGTAACCCACAGATATCAAAGTGCCTCTTTCCAGACCTGCTGCAGCCTGGGCTCCTGCTGAATGCTCTCACAGCCCACTGGGGACACAGGCAGAGGCTGTGGCACTTGTTAATGCAGCTCCTCTGCAGAAACACACCGTCAGGAGTGACTGATCAGCAAAAACCCACAGCAAACCCTCTGCAGGGTGAGTGAGACAGAGCCACCTCCTCCCTCCACGGGGGACATGTGTGCTCCATCCCCAGCACAGGGGACAGGCTGTGTCCCCACCACTGCATCCCACCCTGTGAACACTGCCTGGCTCTTTGGAAGGCACATTTGGAAGAATTGTTTTTCCACCAAGAGTATGGAGTAGTTTTTTGGCAGTGGGGCCACGCACTCATCGGGGCTGCCTGGTCTCCTCCAGCTCGGGTGGGATGGAGAGCAGGACCAGGGGAACAGAAGCACTGGGCAGAGCCAGGATGTCTGCACTGGCAGCTGCCTCAGCTTCCTGGCCATCTGGGGTTATCCAGGAACAGCTGTCAGTGCCAGGCACGGCCCGAGGTGCTCGGAAGCACCAGAAGGAGGGTGGAAAAGTGCCAGGGGCAAGGACATGCAGTCACTGCCCTCCTCGCCTCCTTCTGCCTCCCCAGCAGCAGCCTCCCATCCCCAGCTCCAAGGGCTTTGGCCAGGGGCCTCTGTGACCGGGGCTTTTGAAGAAGCTGATGTTGGAAGTAGAGGCAGAGAAGTGACAAGGCTGAGCTCAGTGGAAGCCCAAGAGCATCGTTGCTGGAGAGGCAGCACTGCCTCCCTCTGAGCCCAGCTCCGCACAGCCCCCACTCAGGGTCCCCCACCCCAGAGAGGCACCGGTACCACATCCGACATAGCTGGGGCCTGGGTGAACACAGCTGGCCCTGGGCTTGGTGTCACCGTGATTCAGGAGCTTCTGGAAGCCCAGCTCATACATTAAAATCCACTCTGCCCCAGGATCTCTGGCATCCTGCTGTGCCATGGGCTCAGCACTGGTGCCATGGGCACTGCTCTGTGCCACCACAGCCTGCCAGGAATCCCATCCCGACCCCACCACTGCTGTTTCCACCTGTATGGCATGGAGGGACCACAGCAATGGGGACAGCCCGTCCAGCCCCCTCAGCCCCAGTGCCCTGCTGAGGGGGCAGCTTTGAGCTGCTGAGGCTTTGGCCACAAATTCTCCCACAGCTGGTGATTCCTTTCCAGTCCCACTCAGCTGCTGCTGAGGACCGGCCTCTCCTCACAATCCCTGGTTTTCCTCGTCCCCAGGAGTAACAGGCCCAAAAGAACAGTGCTGAGCTCCCTGCGGAGCTCGCTCGGCCCTGATGTTCGTGGAGCAGAAACGAGGGCTCCCTTCCAGATGTGCACCACCCAGTTCTCCCTCCCCTCCTCCTCATGTTCTCATGGCTCCTCCTGCTCACCTCTGGCTACTTTACCCTGGCTGCCCAGCCCCCTCAGCCGGTGTGGGCTGCATTCCCGAGCCCCAGCACTCGGGCAGAGCCAGCTGAAGCCAGGACTGCCCAGGGCAGAACGTGCCACGTGCCAGGAGCAGCCAGCGGGGAGGGCACTGCTGGGGACTCATTCCACATGGCGAGAGCTGCCCTGGGAGCCTCCAGAGGCCACGGGGCTGGGGACAGCTCCCCGGATGGCTGAGGGGCTCCTTGCCGAGGCTCCCGGCCCCCGCAGACCCTGTCAGCTCCAGCTGCCCGCTTGGCTGCGTTTGGGACCGCGGCCAGCTGCCTGCCCGAGGGTCCTGCCTGCCGAGTCCCCTGGATGCCACAGTGCCCCTGCCAGCTGCGTGGGGCACAGCGAGCTCAATGTCACCTTCCCGAGCTGGGCAGGCAGGGACCGCGCATCCGGGGGCGAGAGGTGCCGCAGGCTCCCGAACCTCTGATCCCGCAGCAGCAGCAGCTCCAGGGACAGCTGCTGACATTCACAGCCACGGGCTCGGGCGCACGAGCAGTTTGCAGCAGGGAGCTCACGGACTTCTGTTTATTTTCACGAATGGGAAGAAAACCCCACATTTAGCTGCACTCACCCTCATTCCCAGTGCTGACCGACCAGGGAGCGGCTCCTTGGCCGTTCCCAGCGACCCAGCCCGCTGGCACAGCTGTGCCCTGGTTGTTCCATCGGGAATGCCCCTCCCTGTCCATCCCAGCGTGAGCAGAAGGGACCGTGGCAGTGGGAGCCAGCTGTGCTGTGTGACACAGGGGCCTGAAAGCCACGACTGGGCTCCAGCTCAGCCCCTGCCCAGCCTGGAGTGGGGCCTCCCTTCCCCTGCCTGCCATGGGGCACAGGGCTGTGACAGCAGCAGCTCCAGAGAGCTAAAAATAACCACTCTGGTCCCCCAGCTCACACCACAACACCTTCACTGGCACCAGACCTGCCCAGGGCTCAGAGCACTGCAGCAGCCAGCAGCACACACAAGCACACACCCAGGGATGGAGCTGGGGCAGCTCTGGCAGAGCCCTGCACTGCCCTGTTTGGGGGAGAACCCTCAGAGCTGCCCTGCAAGGCTCAATCCCCACAAGATGCTGCTGATCAGGACTTGGCAGTGCTCATAAAAACAGCCAGCAAGACACCCAGGTGTTCCCAGAGCAGCGTGTGAGTGCCCTCAGTGTCCCTGCCCACCACGGCCACCCTCCCTGCACGGAGGATGGACGTGCTGCACTGCTGCTCAGGCTCTGGCCTGACCTCCCTCTTAGCTGATGGCAGCTGGGCCTGGGCTCTGCAGCTCCTTGGGCTCTCTGCCATCGCCCCTGATGAGCCACAGAAAGCCCCCCGGTAAGGAGAGCCCTTTGCCTTGTGGCCCAGGTGTCCCCAGGAACCAGCCCAGGCCATGGCACCGTGTGCCACGCTCCCTGCCAGCTCTCTAGGGGGCTGCAGGCAGGCACTGAGCCCTGCCAGGGGCCCCAGGTTGGGTTCTCAGCCTTGCTGGAGGGACCCAGTGCTTTTGCACCTGGACAACATGTGGGGTGCCTGTGCAGGGCTGGGGGCTGGAATGGATGATCCCTGTGGGTCCAACACAGGATATTCTGTGATTTTGTGATTCAGTCTGTGCTCCTCTGGAAGCACACAGAGGAGTGGGACCTCTTCAGGAGAGGTGTCAGTCCCATCTGGCAGCTCGGATCAATGGGATCAGTGGGATCAACGGCAGGGCCATCACTGCTGATCACTGAATAACATTACCTTACACAATTCCTCATCAATCTCTGCTCCACCTACTCCAAAAATGCAGTTTTGCCTTGCTGTCTATAGGCAGGAATTTCATTCCAGGTGATTTCTCCCAGGGACTTCACTTTCTTAGGTCTCCTCCACAAATCCACCAAGCAATCACATCAGCAAGACCCAGAGATCACTGTGGCCATAGATCCTGCAGCAAATGGCCAGTAAACCTCTGCCCTGGGCTGGGTGTGCCTCAGCTACAGCCCGGAAAGGTTTAGTGAGAGCAAGGAGACGCTGGAGCTTGTGACTTCTCACAGTGTTTCACCACAGAAGAGATGAAGGACAAGAACATTGTCTTGAAGCACTGGGGGAAATGCACAAGTGGTAAACAGCAAAGGAAATGATCACCTATGGCCTTCAGAACCCTTGCATCAGCAGCTTCCTGACAGACTGGGGCTCATTTTTCCCTTCTGGCCGCTGTAAGATGTGTGAACCAAGCAGTGAGGGGAAGAGCCCTGGCACCACAGGCAAATGACTGCTCAGTCTAGCACTGTCCTGGGCAGCGCCTTCCAATGCCTGACCAGCCTTTCCATGAAGAAATTTTCCATAATATCCAACCTAAACCTGCCTTGGCACAGCTTGGGGCCATTTTCTCTCCTCCTGTCCCTGTTCCCTGGGAGCAGAGCCCGACCCTCACTTGGCTGCACCTTCTTGTCACTGGGAGTTGTAGAGAGTGAGAAGCTGCCCCCTGAGCCTCCTTTTCTCCAGGCTCAGCCCCCCCAGCTCCCTCAGCCGCTCCTGATCAGGTCTGTGCTCCTCAGGAGGGCACTGATGGCTCGTGCTGGACAGAACTCCCTCCCTCCACAGGAGTCCTGGCAGCATTCAGGGCCTCCAGAGCTGCCAGATGGGACTGACACCTCTCCTGAAGAGGTCCCACTCCTCTGTGTGCTTCCAGAGGAGCACAGACTGAATCACAAAATCACAGAATATCCTGAGTTGGACCTGCTGGGATCATCCAGTCCCACCCCTGGCCCTGCACAGGCACCCCAACAACCCCACCCTGGGCATCCCTGGCAGCGCTGCCCAAACGCTCCTGGAGCTCTGGCAGCCTCGGGGCTGTGCCCATTCCCTGGGGAGCCTGGGCAGGGCCCAGCACCCTCTGGGGGGAGAACCTTTCCTGATATCCCTCCCATGCCCCTCTGAGCTCCCCAAACTCCTGCGATCCCTTGGCTCAGCAGTGGCTCAGAGCTGGCCCAGGGGGAGATCTCCAAACTGGCTGGTGGTCAGAGAGTCTCTCCCCTGCCCTCCTGTGCTCCCAGGGCACTGCCATGGCTCAGATGGCAGTGATATATATTTATACATAAAAACTTGGAACCAAAGACCCATCAAGTCATTAAAACCCTGCTTTCCTCGCTCGGCTCCAGGCCTGCCAGGGCTCCTGCCACTCTCACCTGGGCAGGGGCAGCAGACGAGTTCTCCCAGCCCTGCTCTGCCAGCATGGCAAGAGGAAAAGCTTGACTTTCAAGGAGAATGATGGATTTGTGAGGACCTCTGATAGCCTGGGGGACAGCGTGGTGGCCAGGGCCCTGCCAGGGGTGGCCACTGCGGGTGACAGGGGTGGGATGAAAGGAGCAGAGCAAGGGAGGGAATGGCTCCCAAAGCTGTATTTGGGGCTGTATCTGGGGGTTTCAGAGCAAGCTGAACCTCTCCTGCTTTGAGAGCAGCCTGCAGGGACACAGCCCTGTCCCTCGGGGCCAGACCTGGCTTTTGTCACTCTCTCTTCTGCTCTGGTCACCACTCAACCTGCCAAACCCATCCCAGGAGGTCCTGAGGCCCCCCCGCCTTCAGGGAGCACAGGGATCCAGAGTCCCTCCCTCAGAGGTGGCATTTTACCCCTCTGCCTGAGATAAAAACTCATAGAACCTCCCAACTTTTCCCCTGCTAGCTGGGTGTCCCATTCCAGCTCCAGAAGTACCAGCAGCCTTTTAGTTCCCATAAGATCTGAGAGGGACTTGTTAAGGTGGCAGGTGAACTGTTCCTAAAATGACCTCAGGACCAGGTGAAACAGTCTCTGAGGGTCAGAAACATCTGCCCAACATAAAAGAAATGCTGAGTATCCATTTGTCTTTCCATAGGGTTCACATCCTGAGGATATCTGTCATCTGTGCCCACTGAAAGGAGCAGTACATTCTGTTTTATCACCTTCTGTGGAAGTTGAAGCCCTTTGGCCAGGTTTCCCCTATTTCACTCATATTCATTTCTTGGATAATTTTTCAGTGAAAGCCCTGACAGTGCCTTGGATCTTTGTGGGAAATGAGGATTTTGGGTTGGATGAACACTGAAAAGGAGGAAAAGAAAGAGAAAGAAACAAGAAGAAAGAAGAAATCTCTCACCATAGGGACCCTGTGTTCAAGTTCTGTGGATACTAAAAAGCTCCTGGGCAGAGGATTTTTTCCATCTCTTGCATTTCTGTGGGAAACTTGTGCTTTGCTATGCAAGCTATGTAAACAGTAAGATAGATTTTCTGTAAATAATCTCACATCTGGTATTTTTCACTTATGTTATGGTGTTGTAACAATAATAAAGATTCATTTTCTTTCTGGACTCGCTAGTGGCTGCATCTCTGAATCCCTCTAAGCCTGCCACAAAGTTGTATGTCATAAATTGTTGTGCCACATGGATTTATCTCTGATACAGGCAATGTACAGCTTATGGATAGATGGGGAAATGTGGAATTAGGGGAAGGCTGAACTCTTGCAGGTCACCACTGCTGCCAGGGCTGTTCCTGCTCCTGGACCCACTGTAGGGCCTTGCAAAGACTCTCCCCTCCACCACATCCTGCAGGCAGGTCCCGCAGCCACTCCTGCTCCACATGCTGCTGGGGAAGCCCTCTGGGATGCAGCCCTTTCCCAGGACACCGGCTGGGGGGTGTGCCCTAAGCAGGTGCTGCTGTTTCGGGGTTTCAGCAGAGACCTGAGACCTGCCCCCTGTGTCAGAGCTCTGCTGAAGGTGACCCGCAGAAGGAAGGGACTGAACATGGAACAGTGGGTGGAAGAGACATGGGAGAGATGTGGGACACGCTGGGATCACGGTGACAGTGATGGAGCTGTCAGCAGTCTCCAGGCTGAAATCCCAACTAAATCACACAACCACAGACCTTCAGGTTCACCTCGTTCCAAACCCCCCACCATGGGCAGGACTCCAGGCCACCAAGCCCTGTCCAACCTGTCCTTGAACACTTTTGGGGAAAAACTCCAAGAACCAAACCTCAGTAGCCCTCTGGGAGCCTCCTTGCCAGCCGGATAAATGAGCTCCTTGTGACCCCTGTGCTTGGCAGGGGTCCCTGTGGCCACCCCGGAGATGGGGAGGGCTGGGTCTTGCTGGGATGGGGCTGCACAGATTCCCCCTGCCCTCCTCGCTGTCCTCACCCGCCCCACAGACGAATGGAATGCCTGACACCCCACAGGCAGTGCCGGGATGCCGTGCTGCTGGCTGCCACGGAACCAAGGTGCAGGGGCTGCTTGCAAGGCAGCCTGGGATGAGATGGTCACAGAGGGACCCTGGCTCCTCTCCAGGAAGCTCTTCCATGAGCTCCTGGGGAGCAGTGTTCCCAGCGCCGTGCTCTGCGGAGCCGTGGCTGGCTCTGGCATCCCCAGGGCTGTTTGTTTCTCAGCCTGTTATTCACTGACTCCACTCTCGAGCCAAAAGAGCTTTGCAAGTAATAATAAAAAAGGATGAATGGGATGGCATGGGATGATTAACCAGGACTGTGAAGGATGGGCAGCACCTGGGCTGCTGGCAGCACAAGCACCTGGCAAATAGGGCTGTGTCCCACATCCCATCCTCTGCTGGAGGGGCTGCCCTGAATCACTGAGACATGGCATGGTTTGGGTTGGAAGGGACCTTAAAGCCCATCCAGTGCCACCCCTGCCATGGCAGGGACACCTCCCACTGTCCCAGGCTGCTCCCAGCCCCAATGTCCAACCTGGCCTTGGGCACTGCCAGGGATCCAGGGGCAGCCACAGCTGCTCTGGGCACCCTGTGGCAGTGTCCCACCACCCTGAGCAGAGCATTTGGCACTGACCACCCCCACCACTGAACGGCCCAGCAAAGCTGGGCTCTCACAAATAGTCTCTCTTGTGTTGTTGTGCTCAGGTTTTTGATCTCCTTCCAGCAGAACCTCCTGGATTTAGCCCTGCTCTCCCCACACCTTGCCACAACAGTTGGGATTTGATGCAGTTCTAATCGTTCCGGACTATAAAAAACAAGCCCTGTCTTTCACTAGCATATGGTTCTCCCCATACAACAACAGACACCAGAACTTTCAATTAAGTTTCTGGAAGCGGTGCTGAAGCACACATGACTCATTTCACAAGTGCACTAACGAGTGAAACGATCCCGCTTTTTGCCAGATCTCCACTCATCAGGAAACAAACAGTATCTGATGTCTTTCTTTCTTTATACACTGACGAAAACAACACCCTTCTCCGTCGCCGCCGAGCCCGGGTAGAGATCGCCCAGCTAAATATTCTAATATTTGATAACAGCCCTGCCAGCTCGGAGCTGACTCATTCCATGGCAGGCGCTGCTCCCTGAGGATTGCTCTCAGCACAGCGAACAATTAGCTGCTTCATTCATCCCAGCTTGAGAATGGCAGATAGTTACAGGACCACGGGCACGCTCCTGACGGGAGGGATTTATCAACACTCCGAGTTGTTGCTCCTGTAATTAATCTCACGCTATTTCCACACACACGCACTCACCCTCTGCTCCCACTCTGCTCCGGGCTCCCAAACACTTCTTTATGCTCAGAATGGCATAGAAATCGTTTTGGTTTCTGGTCGGTGACTCGGAAATGATCAGGCAAAATCAAGATGTAATCTGGGGGCTCTGCTCCCCAGCATTCCTTGAACCCTTCGGGGCAGAGCAGAAGGGTCCAGCCCCAGCCCCAGCCCCAGCCCCAGCCCAGCCCGCACTGCCCGTGGGCCAGCACAGCCCTGTGACAGCGATGTCACACCCCCCTCACGTGCCTGGCCCCACAGCAGCCCAGGAACACACCCAAGGGAGCTGCCGGCTCTCGGTGTCTCAGGCTGCTGCCTCCTGCCTCTGGGGTGGAGCTCAGCATCCCTCTGGGATGAGCTTCCTGGGCAGTGGGAACCCCTGGCAATCCAAACCCTGCCGTGCCCCTCCTGCCCGGCACTGCTCAGCAATCAGCCACCTGCATCCTCCAGGTCACAGGGAGGAGGTGGCAGATAGCAGGCAAAGCACCTCTGTGTCCCACATCCTTGCAGAACAGAGCTCCTGGGATCTTCTGCCTCTAATTTTCTCCCTTCCAAGTCCCCAGACTCGGGCTCCAGCTGGAGATTTATTTTATTGGCTGTTCATTGCTACAGTTATGGCCAGCGTGAGGACGGTGTCCTGAGCACAAATGAACACAGCACTGAGTTCAGCACCCTCCTCCTTGTCATTCCTGCCCAAAAACTCGCCATGGAAACCAGGAGAAAGGGGGGATGCTCAGGAAGGGATGGGAAGGGCCACCCCCAGTGTCCCCAGGAGTCACCCCAGTGGCTCTCAGGGTGGGACCCCAGGGTCTGTCAGGCTGTGAGGGGCCTGCCCGAGGCTGCAGAGGGCTGGAACTGCCACCCCACTGCCAGGCTGGGCTGGCCATCCTTCCTGGGACAGGGCAAATGTGTCCCCACGGCTGCATTGCTGCTTTTGGGTCACATCCCCACCCTATGGAGGTGCTGACACTGGGGATGGAGCAGGGACACCTCTTTCATCTCCATGAGGCCAACACAGAGCGCATCCATGTGCCACAGAACCCCAGGATGGTTTGGGCTGGAAGGGACATTAAGGCTCATCTCATTCCAGCAGCCTGCCACGGGCAGGGACATCTTCCCTGTGCAGCGCTGCCCCTGAGGGCACAGCCTGAGCCTGGCCCGGGCTGCCACAGCTCTGCTGTGCTCCCATCCCTTCACTGGCAGCTCTGGCTTGTGGCCCACCCTGCTCTGCTCTCCCTGGGGCAGATCCACCAGCCCCTGGTTGCACAGGCAGATATCCCTGATATCCACACTCCTCATCGTGCCAGCCAGGAGGGACAGGTGGCCCAGCAACCTCCCAGCTGTGGCTCATCCACCCCAGCTTCCAGCACACCCTGATGCGTGCCGGGAACAGGCGCCTGGACGGGCACCAACCATTTGTGCTTCCCCATGTCCCAGGTGCCACAGCCCTTGGGGCTGGGACTGACGGGCCGTGGCCTTGGTGCCCTGTGGCCTTGGTGCCCTGTGGCCTTGGTGCCAGGTGCCATCACTCCCCAGTTCTCGCAGTTCCTCTCCTCTGGCTGGACATGGGCACGGGGCAGGGGACACCTCAGGACAGGATTGCTGGGGCAGGTTTCCAGTTATTACTGTCACCCTCACCTTTGTTGGACCAGTGACAACTCAGTCAAGACAGTTCGTGGATCCTTTGTAGGAGCTGGGGAGATTCTTCATGGAAAGGGGGGTCAGGCATTGGAATGGGCTGCCCAGGGCAGGGCTGGAGTCACTGTCCCTGGGGGTTTAACAGATGTGTGGATGTGGCACCTGGGGATACAGGTCAGTGATGGGCTTGGCAGTGCTGGGTGATGGTTGGACTGGATGATCTTAGAGGGCTTTTCCAATCCTCATGGTTCCGTGCTTCTGTGAGTTGTTTTCGTAAGAGCTGCCCACTCATGTCCCCACCACGTTCAGCCTTCAGCTGCCTCCTCCCAGAGCCACCACCACCCTCCTGGAGCTCAGGAGCTGGGACCAGGACCTTCTGTCTGCCCCACTGGCTGCCAAACCAAACCAGCTCCCTCTGCCCCTCTCAGCACTGCCCCAGGGAATCTGCTCCAACGCAGGAGGGAAGGGTCACAGAAACACAAACGCACAGGACCACAGAAACTCCTGAGCTGGAAGGCACCCACAAGGGTCATCGAGTCCAGCTCCTGGCCCTGCACAGGACACCCCCAGGGCTCACAGGAAATGATTCAGCTGCTGGGAGCTCTCCTGGGCCGGGGTGAGGAGCTGAGGATTGGTGCTTGGCTGGAGCAGAGCAGAGCCTCTGCTCAGACCCCGAGTGCCAAACCTGCCGCCAGCTCCCGCTCACCTCCCTGCACAGGAGAACCAGGGACCATTAGCACTGGATGAATGGGAAAGAATTGAAATCAGCTTGGAGACAATCCCCGGGCCGGAGCAGATGCAGAATTAACCAGCTTATTATTTTTATTTAATGCCCGCATTGTGCCCCCAGATGAATAATTGGTGTGTGGGGCTCTGCGTGCAGGGCTGTTATGAAGTTTAATTCATTAGCGCTTGTAAAGTGCCTCGAACTCGGGAGATGAAAGGTGTCCTCAGAGCGCCAGGAGCTGTTCCAGCTCCAGCACTGCGGATCTTTAATAAGGATATTGAACGACTCCTCTGAGGCAGCACATTGCGTTTTAACTTCTTTATGGCTGTTTTTACAAGCAGGATCCTAGAGAGCCAAAAAAAAAGTTGAAAGAGAAAGCCCCATCACCGTGCACAGAGCTGGCTCTGCACAGCCACAGACCGGCATGTGCCACCCTCAGCCCTGCCCCAGGGACGGTCCCAGGGTTCTGTCCCCACCACCAGCCCCTCCACGGGGACTGGGAGCTGTGACAGCTCCGGGGATATCACTGGATGGGTGCTGAGAGAGAAGAGTATGGGGGAAGCGGGGGGATGCTTGCCTGGTTTGCCTGCAGGGTCACAGCCCAGGGGCCTGGCCTGTGCTCCATGCCCTGGGCCTGGCTGATGCAGGGGGTGGGGAAAGTGTGGGTCATCCAGCCATCCCTGCCATCCATCCACCCATCCACCCATCCATCCATCCATCCACCCATCCATCCATCCACCCATCCATCCATCCATCCATCCATCCATCCATCCATCCATCCATCCATCCATCCATCCCTGCCATCCTGCTCTGACCTCCTCTGGCCCAGCCTGACACTGAGGGAGTGGAAGATGCCTGATTTTCATAGAATCACAGAATCATGGAATGATTCACGGAAAGGACCTTAAAGCTCATCTCATCCCACCTCCCTGCCATGGGCAGGGACATCTTCCACTATCCCAGGCTGCTCCAAGCCCTGTCCAACCCGGCCTTGGGCACTGCCAGGGATCCAGGGGCAGCCACAGCTGCTCTGGGCACCCTGTGCCAGGGCCTCACCTCCCTCACAGGGAACAATTCCTTCCCAATATCCCATCCATCCCTGCCCTCTGGCAGTGGGAAGCCTTTCCCTGTGTGCTGTCCTTGCAGACCCTTTGTCCCAAGTCCCTCTCCAGCTCTCCTGGAGCCCCTTTAGGCCCTGGAAGGGGTTCTGGGGTCTCCTGGATCCTTCTCCCCTCCAGGTGAACACCCCCAGCTCTCCCAGCCTGCCTCCTGACGGTGTTTCCTGACAGCCCCATTTTTCTTCTCAGTGCAGCCACTCACTCTGTGACAAAACCACTGCACTCAGCCAGGCTCTGCCAAGGCCAGGAACGCGGATCCTTTGGAACACCTGCTTCTTCCACATCCATCTTCCTGCAGCAACTGCTGCTCAGTTATCTGACACAGAACCCCAGCTGTGAGCGCACAGAAAACCCTTCCCTGCCTTAGCCAGGTGGGAAGAGCTTTCCTTGTCTGAAGTGCCACCCATGGCATCTCCAATTGCTGCTGCATTTCCCACTAGCTGCAATGAGCTTGGGAAAGAATCCTTCTAAAATGTCCCCCGGGCAGGAGAGCGAACAGCACCAGCGAAGGACGCAGGACACGGCTGAGAGAGCTGCGACTTCTTCCCCTGAAGGGAAAATGGACCCACAGAAGTGAAGGCTGTGACCTCCTCACCTGCCTTCCGCTCATCCTTTTCCTAATGCTGCCGCAACCAGCACAGCTTTCCCGTCTCCCTGGGAGCCTGCATTCCCAGGTGGCTCCGTACGGCACACGGAGTGCAGGGAGCATCTCCTGCCTTGGAACACTGGGAACAAGCCATGGCCCTGCCCCTGCTCAGAGGAGAGGAGGACTCGTTGTTTGCTTTAATTATCCCAAAGCCTCTTCACTTGGAGGAAAATAAAATATTTATCAGGGACTTGTGGCTCTGGCAAAGGAGATTATACTCAAATTAAATTTTTAGATGCCTGTAAAATTTAATTGGCCTTAGCGCAGGGCAGTTCCTGTCTCTGAGAATGAGAAGGGTTTCTCTGACCAGCACTCGGCCTTTGGAGAGCCGTCCCTTCAGCATTCCCAGTGCTGCCCAGGAGCCAGCTCAGGCTGCTGTGCCTGTGCCACCAGCTCCAGGCCAGCCTGGCAGCCCCTTCCCCATGTGCCGGGAGCACTTGGCAGCAGTGGCACAGAGAGGCTGATGCGTGTGGGAGAAGATGGAGCTGCCCAGCCCCTCTCCCATCACCTGATGGATGCGGCAGGTTCTCACGTGCCTCTGGAGGAGCCTGGCCTGGGAGATGTCCCTGACTTCTCCGAGGTTTGTCCATGGACGGCCTTTGGCCCTCTCCCAGTCCCCATTCCCTACCGAAATCCATCCTGTCCCCAAGCCTGAGCCTGGCCTGGCCCTGCCCTGGCAGTGTCCTTCCCGCCCAGGGTGTCCAGGGTGATGTCCCTCCTGGGCAGAGGAGCCTTCTCCAGACATCTGGAGAACCACATGGCCTGTGATGGGTGGGGGGACAGGCACAGGCAGCCAGGGACGCCGTCCCTGCTGGGAAGGACCCGGGGCACAGGTCGGGCTAGAAGGACTGAACCGCCCCTTATCCCACAGCAGCCTTGCAGAAAACCCCTTGTCCCAGGCGTGTGGGGTGGTGAGCTCCAGCTCCTCACTCCTGGGAGGGATGCTTTGTGTCCAAAACCAGCCAAGGATGGTGACACTGTGCTGCCAAAGGATGGAGAGCCACTGTCCCACTCGGGCTGGTCCCGACAGACAGCGGATCTGTCTGGGGCTGTTCCGGGCTGTCCCGCGGAGCCCAGGCCTGCTGTGCCCTGCCAGCCTGAGCACTGGTTTAGCTGGGAATCCCGCTCTCCAGCCTCCTGCTCCTTGCCCTCACACTGTGCTTCTCCCATTGCTGCTGACAGCTTTGCCAGAGCTTGGGAAACAGGATTTCATTTTGCTCTTATCCCTGGAGCAGAAACACACAAGCGCCAGGGAAAGAAATCTGAACCGCAACCTGGAAATCCAGAGGGAGTCAGGTCTGGCACGGCAGGGATCCCCCAGGAGCCTCACTGCCAAGTGAAATCCTACACTGAGATCAGAACCAGGGAGTTTGAAAACACATCCTATCCCCTTCGTGCTGTCCTTGGGCTCCCAGCCCCACACGTGCTCCCACAGCTCCGCTGCCTTCACAGTAGTTCGCTGGTTTCCTTTTCCAGCCAGCCCTGTCCATGCAGGTTTTTCATTTCAGGATTAATGTCCCCAACTCCAAAGGCTTCCCAAAGGTTCACACAGCCATCAAGGGGTAACCCTTCCCTCTCCGGCAGGCAGGGACCTCCCGGCATCACTGAGGGAATTCAACAGAGACATCAAAGGCCCCGCCAGAGCCAGGGGAAGGCAGAGACATTCCAAGTCCCAGCAGAGTCTCCGTCAGACTTAAAGAGGATGGAGCGAGCTGGGGCTGGGGGCACAAAGGACAGCACCAAGCCTGTCCCCACAGCCACCCCAGAGCCACATCCAGCATGGGGGGACCCTGCTGGGCCCGGGACCAGGCTGAGGCACCCGTGGGGGACAGGCTGTGCTCGGTGTCCCCGAGGAGAGCCAGCTCCTGCCCTGGGATCCCAGCAGTGCCCTCTGCACTCCCGCTCGGCTCACCGCAGCCCTCCAGCGCCAGACACGCTGCATCCCCTTCCCAGCCCCACCCGGTCCCAGCGGATCCATCAGCCCGCAGCCTGAACGCACAGCACGAGGCTGTGGATCTATGCAGAGAGGGAATTTAGGGAATATAAGCCAGGCAGGCCCCGGGACATGAGGCTGCTGTGACAGGGACACTTCGGAGCATCTCAGATAATCAGCACTTAATTGGCTCCAGCACCCCGATAAACTGTCCCAGCCCCCCGCGCTGCTCTGTGGGTGTCCCTCGGGTCCCCACCAGCTCGGGCAGCTCAGGCCAGCCCGGGCTGGCTGCAAGGGAGCTGCATGGGTAATCCAGCTTCTGCAACCCTCTCCTCATCCTCAGGGGAGGCTCCTCATCTCCACCCTTCCCAGGAGGAACATGTGGACATGCCAGGGATGAGAGACATGGTGGCATTTCAGGGGATTGAACACCAGAGAGCCCTGAGAGCTGCTGGGGTGGGAGGGGATGGGGAGGGATGATGTGGGAGCCCAGGGCAGGGTGGGATGCGGGTTTGGGATGGCTGTGGGAGCCCAGGGCAGGGTGGGATGGAGGTTTGGAGTGGCTGTGGGAGCCCAGGGCAGGGTGGGATGGAGGTTTGGAGTGGCTGTGGGAGCCCAGGGCAGGGTGGGATGGAGGTTTGGAATGGCTGTGGAAGCCCAGGGCAGGGTGGGATGGGGGTTTGGGATGCCTGTGGGAGCCCAGGGCGCCGCAGGGCGCTCAGGGCTGGGATGGGGGTTACCAAGCCCTTCCTCCAGGCCGGTGGTGAGTCCAGGGCTGCCCCTGCCAGGCTGGGCAGTGCTGGCAGGACCATGAGGGCTCGGCATGGGCACCCTGAGCCTTGCCAGAGCCGGGGCTGTGATGGGGGCTGAGTGTTGGTGAGCCCCCCCTGCCTGCTGGGAGCTGGGGGACCCTTGGAACAAGGGGTGCTCCCAGCCTGGCTCTGAGGCTCCTCGGGCCCCTCCCCTGGCCCATGGCCGTCCTGTCCCTGTGACCCACGGCCAGCCCCGCACGGCCGGGGGGACGCTGCTCACGGAGGGGGGTGGGCCCGGCGGGCTGGGGGGGTGCAGGGAGCACGAAGGGGTCCCGAAGGATGGGGGGATCCTGCCCAGCCCTGACCCCAGGAAGGGAAGGATGAAGGGTGCTAAAGGATGGAGCGATCTCCCGCAGCCCTCTGCAGACATCCCAGCAACCGAGGGACGGCTGAGCGGGCACCGAGGGGAAGGTCAGGAGAGAACACGGAGACATCCCGGGAGGAGAACAGAATCCTTCGGGAGGAGGGACAGGGACACAGCGGGCGTAAACCCCCGGCTCAGCCCCTTCCCCACAGCACCACCCAAGCTCCCAGACAGCTCCCTGCTCCCCGGGGGCAGATCTGGAGGAACGCACAGCCTGGCAGAACACACGGACAAACCCCAGCAGCTCTGGGTGCAAGAACTGCAGAGACCTCTCTGGCTGATGGGAACCCCCACATTTCTCCCAAGAGGTCACTCTGGCCACCGCAGCAGCGGTGGGAGCCGGATCTGTGCCGGGCAGGGAGCTCTGCCCGCGCTGCTGCGGGCACCCCGCGAGCACAGGGCGCTCGGCTCCGCATCCAGCGGGAAACAGCAGCAGCTGGAGATGGAATCTGATTTCCCGGGGAAAATAGGAACCCAATGGAACGTGGCCGCGGTGAGAGTGGTCTCAGCCCTGGTGAGCACTGGCTGGGCGCCGTGAGCTCTGTCACACCCCGCAGCTGGGGCATGGTGCTGTGCCTTCCCTCCTGCCGCAGCCCCAAGCTGGCGGCGTGTGCCAGGGGCCGGAGCAGCAGCGCAGGGATCGCATCCCTGCATTCCAGGGGAGACCGTGGGCTGCAGAAGGACGCGCCGAAGCACAGCTGGCCTCTCGCAGTCCTGTCTCCTACGAGCTCTTCTCCTCTTCCCCGAGCAAACTGCCCAGAACTGTGGCTCCAGGATGCCTCCAATCCCCCCTGGGTCACCCAGCCCGGGGTGTCCGGCACAAGGGAGGCGCCTCTGCTGTGCCCCTGGTGCCAGACACTGCCCGGGGGGCACTGGCACACCCTGGTGACAGCTCAGGTGAGGGACCACCCCAGAGCCACCGGGGCTGCCTCCGGCCAGGAGGGCATCCCGGGAGATGCCGGCAGGAATTCCCGATGGGCGCACACCAGCACTGCCATTCCGGGTCCACAGCAAGAGCCCCCAGCCAGGAAGGAGGACAGACCCCACACCCGGGCCCCACATCTTCCCTCCCTGTGTCCCTTAACTCTGTCCCAGAGAAGCGGCAGGACATCAGCAAGGAGGTGAAGTCCCTGCAGCGGCTGTCACACCCCAACACCATCGAGTAACGGGGTGTCACCTGCAGGACCACAGCCTGACCTGCAAGTATGGCATGGATGGGGGGTAAGGACCCACAAAAGGGGATTTAGGGGGTGTTTAGACACATAAATGGGTGTCTGGGCCCCATAAATGGGGTTTGGGGAGCTGTTTGTGTTCATAGATGGGGGTCAGGGAGTGTTGGGATCCTTACATGGGGGTTTGAACCTCACACATGGGGGTCAGGGGTGCGCTGGGCCCCACAGATTGGGTCTGGGGGGTGTCTGGACCCATAGATGTGAGTTTAGGGAGCAACAAAGACACACAGATTGGGGTCAGGGGGATATCGGGCTCCACAGGTATGGGGCTGAGGGGTGCAGGGGCCCATAGGTGAGGGTTTAAGGGACACCATCACCCACAGATGTGGGGCAGAGGGGTTTTGTGACTCATTTCTAGGGGTCAGGGTGCACTTGGAGGGCATGAGGGCCACAGCCGGGCTCGGGGACAGTTCTGGGGTGGGGCCTGATGTGGGGCAGGGGCCACCGCAGGAATGGTGTGGGGCACTTGGGGCACCTGTGGAGCAGGCAGCGACGTCTCCCTGCCCAGCTGGTCATGGAGCACTGTCTGGGCTCGGCCCTCGAGGGCTGGTGATAGGGACAGAGCTGTGGGGTGCCCCAGGAGCTGCTGCAGGAGGTGGACACTGAGCCGAGCACGGCTGGCTCCGCAGCAACCGCGGAGAGCTGGAAGCATCCGTGTGGGAATGCGGCACAGAAAGGATTGCGGGTGGGAGCCCAGAACAATCCTTCACTGGACAAAACAGCTCCTAATCCTATTTTTATGCTGTGCTAGGAGTGTGCCCTACAATTCCCAGGGAGGCTCTTACAGGGACGGACACATCAGGCATGGAGAAGGAAAAAGCCACGGCGAGCCCCGCGGCTGGAGGGAGGCAGGGCTGGCAGGATGAGTTACGGGCAGAGACCGAGGGAATTTAATTTGTGTGGCCTAGAAAGTCAGTGCTGGAGGGGGCCCAGGATCACACTGTATAAATATCTAAAGGGCACTTGTGTGAGGAAGGGGAAAAAAAGTGACGCATGCGGCAGTCGTGGGAGGGACGTGACGGTCCGAGCCGGGAACGCTTCCCGAGGGAGCGGCGCTGGTGCAGCCTGGTGGGCAGCGAGCAGGGAGGGTGCCAGAGCCTGCCTGGGCTTCCAGGGCACGAGCAGGCGGGAGCAGCAGGGAGCAGCCTGGCAGGAGCAGCTGGTGGCCCTGATGTGGCTGGGAGGCTGTGGTGGCACTGTCCCCACAGCCCCCAGTGGTGGCCAGCGGTGACCAGACCCGGGAGGTGCTGTTCCTGCTGCTCAGCACAGAGCTCCAGGTGCCCTGGCAGAGCCTGACCTCTCCATTCCCTCTGCCACCACAGCTTCCCAAAGGATGGAATTGTTAAGGTTGGAGAAGCCCTCTGAGATCACTGAATCCAACCCTTACCCCAGCACTGCCAGTGCCACCACTAACCCACATCCCCAGGTGCCACATCCACGCGGTTTTTGAACACTTCCAGGGATGGTGACTCCACCACTGCCCTGGGCAGCTGTGCCAGTCCCTTTCCACGAAGAAATTTTCCCTAATACCTAATCCAAACCTTCCCTGGCACAGCCTAAGGACCGAGGCATTGAAAACCCGAATCCTTTCTAGCACGGAAATTCTCTGCAGAATTGCAGCCTGAGGCTGACCTGCTTCCCCTTGGCCATGAGAAACCTGCCCAGGCTGTTTTTGGGTGTCCTTGGAGCACAATCCCCCAGGCTGGGCGGTGTGGGACGAGCAGAAGCCGCGGCGGCGCCGGAACGGAGCGCGCTCCATCCCTGTCTGTGCTCCTGCCCCTCTCCCCGCTCTTCCCTGCAAACTCGAGCTGCTTTTTACAATCACATTTGCTTTTTCTTCTTCAAAATAAGGAAAAAAAAGGTTTTTCTCTCTGCCGTTGCCATGTGCAAACCCACACAAACACCAGGAAAAGCCGGCTCCGGCTCCGCAGAGCCCGCAGAGCCCCTGTCACACAGGCAGAGCCGGAAAACAGGAGAAAAATAGATTTTCCCTTCAGCCCTTCCAGACACATGACTGAGACTTATTATAGCAATAACAGGCACAGGGGGTTGGCAGAGGCCGTCCCTGCGTGTTCCTCCCCTCACTGATGAGCCCCTTCCTCCCCAGGGAAAGTGGGGCAGGTTCTGTGCCAGCTGCCCCCGGAGCCCAGCCGTGCTCGGGAAGGATTCCCAGGGAAAGGAATCCCTCAGACTGGGGCTGCAGCGGGAAGGGAGCTGTGGAGCGGAGAGTGGGGAGATGGTGCTGCTGGTGAGGATGGTGGGGGTTGCTCAGCTTGGAGAAGGGAGAGATCCAGGGAGACCCCAGAGCCCCTTCCAGTGCCTAAAGGGGCTCCAGGAGAGCTGGAGAGGGACTGGGGACAAGGGATGGAGGGACAGGACACAGGGAATGGCTTCCCACTGCCAGAGGGCAGGGATGGATGGGATATTGGGAAGGAATTGTTCTCTGTGAGGGTGGGGAGGCCCTGGCACAGGGTGCCCAGAGCAGCTGTGGCTGCCCCTGGATCCCTGGCAGTGCCCAAGGCCAGGCTGGACGGGGCTGGGAGCAGCCTGGGATAGTGGAAGGTGTCCCTGCCCATAGCAGGGGGTGGGGCTGGATGAGCTTTAAGGTCCTTTCCAGTCCAAAGCGTTTTAGGATTTACCTAGGATTCCCTGCTGTTTACCTGGCTCTGAGCCTGGTGCACGTTCCTGATCCCCCAGTTTGCAACAACACAGCACAAACTACAGAATCTGTGTGTGCTGGCACTGGCAGCTCTTCCTCCTCCTCCCCCTCCTCCTCTTCCTCCTTCTCCTTCTCCTTTTCCCCTTCTCCTTTTCCCCTTCTCCTTTTCCCCTTCTCCTTCTCCTTCTCCTTCTCCTTCTCCTTCTCCTTCTCCTTCTCCTTCTCCTTCTCCTTCTCCTTCTCCTTCTCCTTCTTCTCCTTCCCCTCTTCCTCCTCCATCCCTATCCAGCATCGCAGCCCGGGGGACCATGGCCACATGCTGCCAGAGGCAGGAGCTGCAGCAGATCAGCCTTTGGGATGATTATCCCTGTCTCCACTTATCTCTAAAGGTTTTGAAACACGAGCACGTCTGGATGAGCACATTCCTGAGTGCATCCATAATTGCCCGGGTTCCCGGGAGGAGGGGACACTGGAACTGCTGCCCAGCCAGCTGTGCGTCGCCATGGAGACCACATCTGTCACTCCCTTCTTCCCAGGCCTGGGAAATAACCCGGCTTGCCCAGCCCTTCCCCAGGGGGTGTGCGCCCAGGCCGGATTTTGCTCTGCCCTCTGCTCTGCTGCCAGTGTAGCCCCAGAGAGCGGCCGGGGCTCCTTTTCCAGCCGCCAGGGGAGGGGCAGCACCCCAGTGCCCGGGCACGGCACACAGCTCACAGCGCGCTGCCAGAGAGAGCAACCGCGACACCAAAGACACACCGGGCGGGTGTCGCTCCTCATTCCATCCCGACACGCCCATCCCCGCGGAGCGGCGGGGAACGCCACTGAGAATGTCCGTCCGTGTGCCCCAGAGCTGTGCCCTGCACTGCCCTCACCACCCTGCCCTTGCTGGGCTCCTGGGCACAGAGCCAGGGCAGCACCTGCTGGGCACCGCAGAGCCACGGGATCCTAGAATGGTTTGGGTGGGAAGGGATCTTAAAAATCATCCAGTGCCACCCCCTGCCATGGGCAGGGACACCTTCCACTGTCCCAGGCTGCTCCAAGCCCCATCCAGCCTGGCCTTGGGCACTGCCAGGGATCCAGGGGCAGCCACAGCTGCTCTGGGCACCCTGTGCCAGGGCCTGCCCAGGGCACCCAGCCCCGCTCAGCACATCCCTGCAGCGCTCGTGGGAGGCCACAGGCCTGACTGGGTACTGGAGGCTCTTCCAAGGTCACTGCAGAGGGTGTAAGGGTGTGGGAAAATGAGGTCCCAGAGTGTGATCCACCCACGGGGAGCAGCTGGACCCACAGAGTTTTTCTTGGTTGCACAGGAAGGGTTTCACCCCCTCATTCCCAGAGCCAGGTTACTCTGAGTCCCTCACTACGGAGCCAGGCTGGGAGAGCTGGGGTTGTTCAGTCTGGGGAACAGAAGGATCCAGGGACACCTCAGAGCCCTTCCAGGGCCTAAAGGAGCTCCAGGAGAGCTGGAAAGGGACTGGGGACAAGGGATGGAGGGACAGGACACAGAGAATGGCTTACCACTGCCAGAGGGCAGGGATGGATGGGATATTGGAAGGGAATTGTTCCCTGTGAGGGTGGGGAGGCCCTGGCACAGGGTGCCCAGAGGAGCTGTGGCTGCCCCTGGATCCCTGGCAGTGCCCAAGGCCAGGCTGGATGGGGCTGAGAGCAGCCTGGGACAGTGGGAGGTGTCCCTGCCCATGGCAGGGGTGGCACTGGATGGGCTTTAAGGTCCTTCCAACCCAAGCCATTCCATGAGTCCATAACTCCATGATTCTCCACTTCCCTTTATCACTTCTCTGCAACTTTAACTCTTCCAGCCAACCTGAAAAGAGGGGACCGAGTGACCCCCGCGTGGCTGCAGCCCCCTGTGCAGTGCCGAGGCTGTGGGGAGCAGGTCCCAGGGGCTGAGGGTGCGTGTGCTGCTCACCCAGGGCAGCTGGGGGAGACGGGGCTGTGCCTGGTGGGACTGGGATGTTCCCAGTGCTCAGGAGCCGGCCACGCAGGGCAGAGGGCAGGGGCCAGGCACGGATGGCGAAGGGTCCCGCAGGTGTGTAGGTGCTCAGAGGTGTCCCACCGTACAGCGGTGGTGCAGGACAAAGGGATCAGCCCCAGGAGCCTTTCCAGGGGGTTTTTCTCCAGGAAACATCAGCCCAGCAGACATCAGCCCAGAGGAGCAGCCTTGGCTCCTCCGGGGCTGGGGCTGCAGCTGAATCCCTGCCCAGGTGCCTCCTGCATCAAGAATGATTTACCCTGCTCTCAAGCCTGTCCTGAGGCACAAGCAAAGCCCCTTGGCGTGCCTGGCAGAGGTTCCTCAGCCAGGGACACGCAAAATTGGCCAAGTCAGAATCCTCCCCTTCCAGCCCAGCCTGGCTTTGGCTCCTGGCAGGGCTTCAGCTGCAGCCCCAGCCCTGGAGGAGCCCTCCCAGCATGTGCTGGGATGCCCTGCAGAGAGCACCCCGGGGTGCTGGTGGGGGTGCTGGCCCTGCCGAGGTGCTCCCAGGCCGTGGGATGGGGTCAGGGCAGTGCTGGGCGTGGGACTGCCCCTGGCCAGCACATTCTCCCCGCGTGTCACCACGGAGCAGGGGGACACAAACGAGCTCTAGGAGAGATCCAGGCACGGAGCTCCGTGTCAGCCTGCCCTGGCCCACGGAGCGAGCCCTGAGGAGCTGTGGCTCTGGGCTGGGCCAGGACGGCCCCGAAGGCCTGCAGCAGGCGCTGGGTCTGGATCAGGACCATGCCAGAAGCTCCAGCTCTTCCCTGCAATGAGGGATCCAGCCTTTGTCCCCCTGAGGTGACAAGAGGAGCCCTTCCAGGGGGGTCTTTCTCCAGGGCAGGACTGCCCCGCTCACGGCTCCTGTCAAGACCAGGAGGTGCTGCTCCCAGGGGCTGCCAGGCGCTGGGCAGGGGAGCAGCCTGTCCCCAGTCTGTCCTTGCACCCCAGGGCAGGGGAGAGACATCAGCTCCCACCTCCTACCTGGGGCCAGAGGGATCTGTTCTTTTCCTGCCTTAATTTCCTTCCCTGGCTGTGCCCACAGCCCGGGGCCCTGTGCCCAGGGCCAGGCCCCGCTGCCCCAGAGCCGGCGCAGAGCCCTGGCCCGGAGCGGCTGCTGGAGCAGTTAATTAGATCCCAGGAAACCTTCTGGATGTCGCAGCTCCGGCCCTGCCACCCCCCAGGACATTGTCCACGCTTGGATTGCTGCCTGATTCCCACCTACAGAATTCACCGCAGTCCTTCAGCGCAGCTCTGGCGGGCCCGGCTCAGGGGGGGCTCCCGGGCATGGAGTCCCCATTACTGCCACCACATGCTTCCAACCCGCTCCCCGCTTCCACCCTCACG
>VXBT01006374.1:303556-327687 GCA_013400235.1 Oriolus oriolus
GAAACCCGCGGCAGGAAGAGGAGGGGAGGAAGGCTGTCCCCAGGGCGGGCGGGCTCACAGCCCCGCGTCCCCTCGGGCCCCTGCTGTGGCCAGGCAGGGCTTGGCGGGGCCGGAGGCCCGAGGGCAGCCGGGGTTTCGGATGAGGGGAGGGGACGGCTCCTGCTCAGAGATGTGGCACCTGGTGTCATCTCCAGGGACAGCCCATCCACCCCGGCCCAACCCGCGGGGACAGGCGGGCGCGACAGCAGACACCCCCTCCAAACACCCCAGAGCCGGCAGCCGCCCCTCGCTGTCATCCCTCACTGCCACCCCTGCAGGACAGGGACAGGAGCCACTCCTCGCTGCCACCCCTGCAGGACAGGGACAGGAGCCACTCCTCACTGCCACCCCTGCAGGATGGGGACAGGAGCCACCCCTCACTGTCACCCCTGCAGGATGGGGACAGGAGCCACTCCTCACTGCCACACCTGCAGGACGGGGACAGGAGCCACCCCTCGCTGTCACCCCTGCAGGACGGGGACAGTCCTGCCCAGGTCCCCACACGTGTTCCCACAAGGCAGGCAGGAGCAGCCCCCTCTCCTGCCCCTCTCCCTGGTGGCAGCTGGAGCTGAGCACGGAGCACCCAGCGCAGCGCGGGGCAGCGCTGCCATCCCGACACCGCTGACGCTCCCCCGGGCATGCCCCGGCCCTCCAGCTGTGTGACGGGACAGGGGATGTGTGGGGGCCCTAAATGCCCCCCAAGTGCCCCTGCACAGCCTGCCAGCCCTGGTTGCAGGGCAGGAGCAGACAGGAGAGGTTTCAGAGGGGTTTCAGGAGGGCCCAGAGCCTGGAGGAGGACAGAGCCCTGCCTCGGGATGAGCCCAAGCATCCACAGCTCCCTGTGCCTCCATGCCGAGAAGAAGAGGGCTCCGGAGACCCAGGCACAGCCACCACCCTGAAGCCTCCTCAGCTTTAGGGGCTGCTGGAAAGGCCTTGAGCCACCAGCCAGGCCCCCAGTCTCTCGTGCCCCCCAGCCCCCAAAGCCTGGAGGTGTCCGTGGGAAGCAGCCCCTGCCGTGGCTCCTCGGGGATCTGCGAGCAAGGAAAGGTGCTCTGCAGAGGCACTCAGAGCCCAAATTAGCCACACTGGGCTCAATCTGAGATTCTGACAGTGGATGCCAAATTTATTTCCAAACGCACTGTGGAAATGTCAGCGTGCTGGTCGGAAGGAATCGGGTACATGCTCCCTTTTAAATAGCACCAAGCATATGGGAGGAGGATGATTAGATTGCTTCCAAGCTGCCAAATTTCTTTGCTGCAGCTAAAAATCTTCTCCAAAATGTCCCAGCCCACAGTGTTTCTCAGCACTGAAGTCTGTGCCGAGACTTTGCCACTGACAGTTGTGCTCCGAGCAAGAAAACACAGCCCTGCTGCGCAGTCCCGGGGGTCCCAGCTCTCCAAGGCTGGGGGGGTGTTTCTGCCTCCTCTTGGAAGCTGGAGAAATTCCTCCCCTCCTGCCATGCTACTCTTGGGGAGGGGGCAGAGTTCCCTGTGTAAAATCATAGAATATTTTGGGTTGGGAGGGACCTTAAAGCCTATCTCGTTCCAGCCCCTGGCACGTACACCCAGTACAGAGGGGCAGAAGCAGCCCAGCAGCTGCTGGCAGACCAGAAGGAGAGCAGGGAAAGCTCCTTCATCTCCCTGGGCTTCCATGGAAAGGCCTCCTGCAGTGTCCCCAGCAGCTGGGACCCCAGCGCTCCCAGCACGGGTCCCTGCAGGTCCCACTGCCTTGGCCAGGTGACAGGGCAGGTGACAGCAGGGGCAGGAGCTGTGCACCCTCCACTGCCCAGGACAGGGCCTGGCCTCGTGCTCAGCTGGGTGTGGAGGGAGCGAGGGTGGCCTGAGATGGGGATGTGCTCTGGGCTCCTTGCTCAGCGCTGCGGAAGGGGTGAATGTCCTGCCTGGGCCAGGACACCCAGAGCCCAGCAGTGCCACGGCATTCCCTCCAGATCCCCCCAGACCCACCCTCAGCTTGGGGCACACCCAGAGCCCAGCAGTGCCACGGCATTCCCTCCAGATCCCCCCAGACCCACCCTCAGCTTGGGGCACACCCAGAGCCCAGCAGTGCCACGGCATTCCCTCCAGATCCCCCCAGACCCACCCTCAGCTTGGGGCACACCCAGAGCCCAGCAGTGCCACGGCATTCCCTCCAGATCCCCCCAGACCCACCCGCAGCTTGGGGGGGAGCAGTGGAAGCCATCACAGCTCACTTTTCCCAGGATCGGCAGCCCGAAGCACTGCGACGTCCCTCATCCCAGCCTCAGGAAAGGGGTGACCTTGGGATCACCCAAACCTTGCCTGCCCCATGGAGGGACTGAGGAGGGCACAAAGAGCTGCTCAGGGCCTGGCAGGGGGTGGCACTGACACTTCTGCAGGGAGCAGAGCACGGGGGCCTTCCCAGGAAAGGATGTGACCAGCCCTGGTTTCCAAAGGCGGGGATGGTGCCTCCTCCCACCCAGCCTGCGGGAATTCCTGCCAGTCCTGGGTGGAATTCCTGGTCCAGTCAGGACCGGACATACTCTGTCCCTCCAAAACCAACCTCCACCAGCCACCCTCACCCTCCCAGAGAGACTTGAGGGCACCAGGGGCCATGTCCTGCCCTTGCGTGTGCGACTGACCTGCGACACCTCGCGGTCCTTCCTCCTGCCCAGCACCCACCCACTGATCACACACAGCCCTGCAGGATCACAGACCCCAAACTCTCCCTGCCCTACACCTGCACTACCTCCCCACAGCGCTCTCCATGCCCAGGGCTCCCAGAAAGGCTCTCCGTGATGCCAGCTGTGCCAGCCAGCCCGTCCCTGCTCACTGGGCTGAGAGAATCCAGCGCGGGAAGTAGGTAGAAGCCCCAGAGCAGTGGGGAGCAGAGCATCACCCCCTCGGTCCCTGGGCAGAGCTCTGCCCTCGGGGCACGGTGCCCGGAGGGTGCCCATGATCCTGGCTGGAGGGTGAGGGTGCCAGAGCCGGGGTGGCCCAGGCCGTGCCCGGGACAGGGGCAGGAGCGCAGAGCCCAGGCAGTGGGGGCACAGCTGCTCCTGGCTCCGCTCCCGGCTCCGCTCCCTGCCCACACGCTGCCGCGTGGCGGGTGGGAGGTTTTTCTCTGCATTGCAAATCCCTTCTTGTGCGAGTGCTGCAGTGCTGCTTGGAAGGAAAACAACCCCTCTGGAGTGAGCCCAGGGGTCCAGAGCAGCCCCGGCCCCTTCTCCTGCCCCAGGCAGGCCCTGGTACCGTTCCCAGGGTGCCTGGCTTGGCAGATAAAGCCAAAGCTTCCCTGGCAGGCAGCCTGGCTGGGAGCAGCACCAGCCGTTCCCATTTCCCTGTGCCTGTCTCTGGCACAGACAGCCCCAGCTGAGCTCTCCCTCCAGACCTGGGAAGTGGGAGGAGGAGGAGGAGGCAGAGGGAAGAAGGCTCCCTGGTTTGCGGCGGCTGGCTGGAAGCGGGACAAGGGCTTGGGAAATGCGGGGAGCATCCCTGGGAGCGTGAGCCAGGTGCTGCGGGGGAGGCTGGGCCACGGGGATTTGGATCCAGGACTGGGGGAAGCCGGACCAGGGTGGGGGGGATCTGTTCCATCTTGGCATCTGCCGTGGGGCAAGCTGCTCACCGGCACTGGGCAGGGGCTGTGCTGAGCCCCAGGGACAGGGCTGTCCTTCCCCAGAGCTGAGATCCCATGCTAGAAGCCGTCCACTGCCAATCCCAGCCTGTGGATGCATCCCCACGCTGCCAGCCTCGGCAGCTCATTCCCCTCCTGGACACGTGGCACGGCTGGGCTGGGGAGATCTTCCCAGAGTCCACAGAAAAACACCCACCACATCTGCTGGTGGGTGCCACTGCCAGGGCTTTGGGAGCCACCTGAACATTTGGTGCAGCTCTCCAGGGAGACAGAGACTGGGTTTGTGCTTCCCAGGGACTGGTGGATGGAGGAGCCCAGGGACAGAGTCCTCGGGTCCTTTCAGGGGACAAGTCTTGGGAGGGTTCAGGCCAGGGCAGGAGCGCTGTGGAGCCCAGATCAGTACATGTGCAGGGAGCCCCTCAGGAGGAGGATGCCTGCCCCTAAAATCCATGGCTCTCCCTGCTCTGGGCACTGGGACACCGAGCAAAGGGGATGCAGGGTGGGAGGGGGTGGCTCTCACCAGGGACAGAAAATTCTTGTAGGCTTGGCCCAGCCCACCCGCTCCTAGTGGGAATGCTCATGCTGATGAGAGCTGAGGAGGAGGGAGAATAGAACATCAAACCCTAAAAACAAGGGACAGCAACCCCTGGTAGCAGAGCCATGTCTGGGGCAGGGTCCTGGAGGAGGATTCCAGGCACCAAAGCTTCTGGGAAGAAGCACTGAGGGATGTGTGGGGTCAGCATCCACCTGCCTTCGGTGCACCCTGCGGGTCTGGCTCTGCCCCATCCTCCCCACCACAGCACCCACCACCTCACCTCTCTGGATTCAGGCAGCTCTTTGGAACAAATCCATCCACCCACCTATCCGTCCCTCCATCCATCCATCCATCCATCCATCCATCCATCCATCCATCCATCCCTCCATCCATCCATCCATCCATCCATCCATCCATACATCCATCCCTCCCTCATCCATCCATCCATCCATCCATCCATCCATCCATCCATCCATACATCCATCCATCCCTCCATCCATACATCCATACATCCCTCCATCCATCCATCCATCCATCCATCCCTCCCTCATCCATCCCTCCCTCATCCATCCATCCATCCATCCATCCATCCATCCATCCATCCATCCATCCATCCCTGCCTGCCCTCTGTCCATCCCTCTGCCCACAGTTTCCCCTTTTATCTCCACACCACCCAAGTCCATGGCCTGTCTGGGTTGCTGTTTATCCCAGTGCATCTCCCTGTATCCACTCCAGCGTGCCCGGGGGGTCTCCCCAGGGAAGAAGGTGTGTGGCTCCTGCTTTGGGTTCAGCCAGAAGATGGATCTGCAGAGCTTTGCTTGGACAGATACTGCTTTGAAAACGTGGCCCAGGGCAACAGACACCAACCCTTCCCATCCATCTTTGGCCTTTGCCAGTCTCCAAACCAGGACATGCCACCATTCCCGCGCAGGGGGTGGCACAGGCAGGGCAGGAGCACGTCCCTTGGCCTGACCCTTGAGCAAAGACATCTCAGGGTTCCCATACTCGCACATCCCAGTGGACAGGGATCACTGCTCTCCTGGCCAGGAGCAACAGGAGAGGCTGAAAGGCATTGAGGAGAGAGCTTGGGGGGCAGAGGAGGGGGGGGGCACAAAGGAGAGAGGCTGGGCACGCACATGCTGGAGGCATATGTGGAAATTTTTTCCTCACCCTTTCCTTACAGGATATAGAAAGGGGGAAAAAAAAAAAGGAAAAAAATAGCAAAATAAAGCAAACCCAACAACTCCAATTTCTCTCTTAATGAATAAATGAAACGCATCCCAAGAGGCAATTAAGCGCTTCGAACCAAACATGTGTCACATACATTAAAAAAAACAACCCAGAGAGAAATCCAGCAGCTGCAGTGAAGGGAAGGAGGCAGCTGATGACTGCTGGGGGCAGGGAACGGGCGCTGCTGCTCCCACTGTGGCTTTCGGGTCTCCTGGGAGAGGGGAGTCCCACCAAGGGGGGTGTGGGGACCCCCCAGTGGCCAGGGGCATTCCCAGAGGTTTCTCCCACCCTAAGGACATCACTCTGCCCTGTGAACCACTCACCTCTGTGCCCCATGGGGACTGGGACCGTTTGCTCGCAGGTCTCCCTTCCCAAATCCAAAAGCAAGTTTCGTCTCACCCTCACTCCTGATGTCACCTCCAGGGAGCACCCAAACCCACCCGACCGCCTGTCCCTGTCCCTGTCCCTGTCCCTGTCCCTGTCCCTGGTGCTGCCGGCAGTGTGGCCGTGCCCCAGCCTCGCCAGGCACTGCCCAGCCGACACTGGTGGCCTGTGCTGCTGGGAGGAGGAGGAGGGCTCGGGAAGGGCTCCCCTGCAGCACTGAGGGGTGTGACTGGGCTGGGCAGGACCCGAATCCTCACCCCAGCCCAGCAGCCACCCCAGGGGCACAGCCCACCCCCACGGGTGGATGTCTGACCTCCATCCTCATCCCCAAATCTCCTTCAGATCCCTGCTCCACTGCCAGAGCCTTGATGCTGGGGAGAGCCCTCCAGAATCCAGCCTGCAGAGATCCAGGGGCCTCTTCTTCCACAGCGGCCCCAGAAGGCTACACAGACCCCTTTTATTGGCCCGAAGTGGGGCAAAAGATCAGCTTGGCTAAAACCCCCCCAGATTTCCCTGTGACACAACTCCCAGCAGCAGCTGCACCGAGGAAGCCCCGTGCTTGAGGGCCCTGAGCCCCCAACACTCTGAGCTCTCTGGAGAAGCTGTGTTTTACCCCTGGGTGGTGGCACAGCAGGGCAGGACACTCATGGCAGCCCCTGCACCCCTCCCACCCCTCAGGGTCCCACAGCTGCTGACAAGCTGTGAAGGAAAATCCCCCGGCACGCTTTGGATGCTCACTGGGTTTTGCGACCATCTCCTCCCTCTGGGAGGCCAGACCCAGACCCTTTGAGTGTTTGGGTCTGACTGGGCTGAGGGAGCCGGTGTCACATTCTGGAATGCACCAGGAAACCTTTCCTGATGCGGGAAAGCCATGGGATTTATCCCTCTGTAGGGCTGCCCTGGCTGCTCACCCTGCCTGCTGCTTTGGAAAACGTCCCTTCCCCACGGGCTGCCCGGATCCAGAGCCCTGCCTTTGGCGCAGCTCGTGCCTCTCCCTGCGGGAGGAGCACAGGCTGCCCAGGGGCTGCCATGTTCCCTGCAGGAGCCTCCTTCTCCAGCTCGTCAGAGCGCTCCAGCTTCTGCATCCTGCTCGTGCCCACCCTGCCCACAGCGAGCCCAGACCTCGGGGGGCACAGCCCAAGCTGAGGGTGGGGAGCAGAGAGCAAACCCAGGCACGGGGCAGCCCCCCCGGGGCCCAAGGAGCCCATGCCTGAGGGTGTGGGCCTGCTCCCCCCTGGCTCATGGCTGGTGCTCCCTGTGGGCTCTGCCCGGGTGCTGCTGGGCTCTGGCACTGCCCACAGCCCTCCCTGCCCCAGGGACACCCATAGCACTGTCCTCCCATGTCCACAGCAGTGTCCTACGGTGTCCACAGCAATGTCCTCCAGCCACCCTCTGTCCCCACGCCGGGGCGTCGCCAGCACCTCACACCAGCTCAGCCCTGCCCCCCGACCAGCCCTGCGTCCCTGCCCTGCCAGCAGGGCCCCTGCTGCCACACCGAGCTCAGGCTCTTCCCACTGGGCACAGAACAGCACCCCAAGAGAGGACACCATCCCCAGCACCCACAGCCTCCTCCTGCCCAGGGAACCCTGGAGCCACACCGCGTCCCTGCCAGAGTCCTGCCCCGAGCACTCACAGTCTGGACGTGGCTCTCCCAGGTGGCACAGCTCTCCCAGGTGGCACAGCTCTCCCAGGTGGCACGGCTGCTGCAGGACACTGCCGTCATCCGCGGGCTGGGGGATGCTGGTGGCCCATGTGCCGGCTGCGGCAGAGCCGGGTGGCAGCTCGGTGACCGCCCTCACCGGGGGCCTCGGGCTGAGGAGGGACAACACACACGTGAGCCCAGGGAGCTGTGGATTCACCCCAGCGCCTTCCCTGGCTCACAGCAGAGAATTATTAAGGTTGGAAAAGACCTTTCAGATCACCAAGGCAACCCAGCACTGCCACCACGTTCACCACTAGCCCTTGTCCCCAGGTGCCACAGCCACTTCCAGCACTTCCAGGGATGGTGACCCCACCCCTGCCCTGGGCAGCTGTGCCAGGGCCTGGCCACCCTTCCCATGAAGAACTTTTCCATAAGCCCAAACCTAAACCTCCTCTGGCCCAGCCTGAGGCCGTTCCCTCTCCTCCTGTCCCTGTTCCCTGGGAGCAGAGCCCGACCCCCCTGGCTGCCCCCTCCTGTCAGGGAGTTGTGCAGAGCCACAAGGTCCCCCCTGACCCTCCTTTGCTCCAGGCTGAGCCCCTTTCCCAGCTCCCTCAGCCGCTCCTGGGGCTCCAGCCCCTTCCCAGCTCCGTTCCCTGCCCTGGACACGCTCCAGCCCCTCAAGGTCCTTGTGAGGGGCCCAAACGAACCTGGGACCCCAGGGAGGTGCGCTCAGCAGTCTGAGCAGAAATGGGGTTCAAGGCTCGAGAGGAGACAGATGTGCCACCAAGAAGGGCAGGGCACGTCCCCGCTGCTCCCTGCCAGCCCCGCTGCTGCAGCAGGGACAGGCACATCTGTCCTCGCCGTGCACTTCCCAAAGAGCAGCTTACACCCGGATCAGATTAGGGGAAGAAAACTGCATTGCAATAAATCCAGGGAGGGAACTGGCTGCCGGGGCTTTAATCGGAGAGGAGCCTTCAAGATAAGAGCATTAAGTGGGGATGAAGCAGCCTTGGTGCAGGATGGTCCGAGCTGGTCCCTCGTGTGGGGTTTGGCAGTGGGAGCCGGCTGTGCCGTGCCCGGCACCTGGGAGCAGCTCCACACGCCCTGCACGCCCGAGCAGGCTCTCCGTGGCTGCAGGACAGGGCATGGCACACAGAGCATCGCTCCAAAAGTTCTCATCTCGTAACAGCAGCCTGGAATTCCAAGCGGGAAGAACAGCACAGCGCTCAGTGGGAGACCTCGGAGCAGGGTGGGATCTGTCCCACAGCCCCTCCCGGCTCCGACTGCACCTCAGCCCCAGGCAGCCACTGGATTCCCTTCTCTGGGAAGTCCCTCTCCTGCCGCTGGAATGTGGGCCGAGAGGCACGGTGCACTCTGCAGGGCTTTGCTCCCCCTCAGAGCCTCCGATTCTCCAGAGCCATCCCCAGCCAGGTGACCTCCAGCCCCGCGGGTGGGACAGGGGCTGCTGCAGCAAGGCAGGAAGAAGCCGCCTGCTCTCCAGCTCGCTGCTCTGGGAAGGGCAGGCACCTTTCTTGCCTCATATCCCCGGAGACAGAATCCCCACGGAGCAGTGCGGGAGGCGGGGGAAGGAGAAGCGTCCACCTGCATCCCCGGGGAAGGCTGAGGGAGCCGCCTGCTCCCACACACCCGGAGCAGCCGTGTGTCCGAGGGGGTCAGTGCTGAGAGCTCAGCGGGGAGGCCCCTCCTGCCAGCGCGACCAGTTTGGCACCAGTGGAGGCTGGTGACGAGGGCACAGCGGCTGGGGTGGCCCCTCCTGTGCTCTGCCGGCTCAGCCAGAGACGGATGGAGCCAGCCCTGCAGCCCGGTGTAAGTAATTGAGGGAAGAACATTTGTAAGGCAGGAGACAGCTGGATTAAAAAGGTGAAGCCCAAAAAGCAAATGAAAAGAGAATCACTGATGATGGATGGGGAAGCAGCGCCTGAGTCCAGCTTTTCCCTGGATGCGCTGGAGAGCAGCAGCAAGGCGAGGAGAGCTGAGATCAAACCACGGGGGCTGGGAATCACAGGTAAATAAAGGCTGGAAAACCCCTCTGAGATCATTGAATCCAACCCTTCCCCCAGCACTGCCAAGCCCACCACTAACCCCTGCCCCCAACTGCCACATCCACGTGTTTTTTGAACCCCTCCCAGGGATGGTGACTCTGCCACTGCCCTGGGCAGCTGTGCCAGAGCCTGACCAGCCTTTCCATGAAGAAATTTTCCATAATCTCCAACCTGACCCCCCCCGGCACAATTTGAGGCCATTTCCTCTCCTCCTGTCCCTGTTCCCTGGGAGCAGAGCCCGACCCCCCCGGCTGCCCCCTCCTGTCAGGGAGTTGTGCAGAGCCACAAGGTCCCCCCTGAGCCTCCTTTGCTCCAGGCTGAGCCCCTTTCCCAGCTCCCTCAGCCGCTCCTGGGGCTCCAGCCCCTTCCCAGGCTCTGTCCCCTCCCCTGGACACAGAGGCTGTGCTCGTGGAGAGGTGCCCAGGTGACACTGCTGCCACCCCACGCGGCCCCAGCGGTGCCCCTTCCCCTGCACTGCCAGGCCCCGCAGAGCTCCCCAAACATCTGGCGAGTGTTCCTTGAGGGCACCCAGAGACCGCCCCGACACGCCAGAAAGGTCATTACTGCCGCTTGCTTTGCTAATTGCTGCTCGTCAGATGCTGCCTTGGCAAGGTGGGAAAGATATTTGGGGCGGAGAAAAGTGAATTGAGTTCGTGAGGCAGAAGAATTCCCAACTCCTCTGTCTGGTCTGCACGAGGGGCTGAGCAGACCCAGCCCTCCCCGGGCAGGGGCTGCTCCTCCAGGCAGCCTGGGCAGAGCCTTGGGGTGGGTGCCCTCCATGGGGGGACAGTGAGGAGCCAAGGTGAGCCCACCTGGGGAGGGCCAGACTTGTCACCCCAGAGGGGCAGAGCAGGACGTGACAGTCCCACCACCCCGACGTCCCCTCTGTGGCTGTGCCCCTCCCAGCCTCACCACGGCTGTCACTGAGCCCGCCACCAGGCACAAAGTGCTGTGCCACCCTCTCTGCCCGGATGAGGCCACCCCCAGGACAGCTCCACACCCTCCTGGCACAGCCCAGGGACCATCTCGCCACACCCTGCTGCCTCTTCCCACAGGATCCAGGCATCTCCAGCAGGCTCCAACTCCTGTTCCCTCATCCTGAACACCAGCCAGAGCCTCCCATTCCAGCTGCCTCTCAAACCATTCCCTGCCAGCTCTGAAACTCAGCTGGTCCCAGCAGTTCACCACTACAGGGCACTGTCCTACTTGGTTTCAATAAAAATCCAGTTTGCCCCAGTGCCCTGGACACCCCACGTGCCCACAAGACCCCAAAGCATTTTCCAGGAGGTTTCCCAGACTGAGAACCGCGAGCAGATTGATCCCAGTGGGCACTCTGGGGACAGTGGCACGAGGCTGGCCCGGGGCTGGCCCCGCACACTGTAAATGTCCCCACGTGCTGCAGATCCCAGCGCTGCACACCACCAGCAACAACACCCTCTCCAGCACGTCCAGTGAGCCCTACCTCTGCCTGCACCTGGATTTCATGGGGCACAGAGGGGCAAGGCCCTGCCAAAGAGATCCCAGAGAGCCAAGAGAAGAGCCAGGGATGGCGCTTGGCTCTCCCAAAGCCCTGACTCACGGCCCCTTGACCCCACACACGAGGACAAGGGGATGGAGCAGCCCAGGAGCCTCCGTCTCACAGGGATGGGGACAGTGGCTGTGGCAGTGCCAGGCTTGCAGCATCATTGCCTGGAGAAACCCCCTGGATTGCCCCCAGCATGCTGTGGGCACTGAGATGCACACCACGGAGAAGCACCAGCCCCCGCCCAGCTGCGGAGGAGAGCTGCCAGGATCATCCTGTCCAGGATCTCCAGAACACCCAGGAGGACTGCAAACCCATGCTGGGATATCAGCGCAGGAGTTGTCACCCAGCGCACCAGGACAGCAGGACCAGCTGTGCCCAGCTTGGGGACACTGCTGCTGCTGTCTGAGGGCACTGCCACTGCTGAGGGCACTGCCATCACTGAGGGCACTGCCACTGCTGAGGGACACTGCCACTGCTGGGGGCACTGCCACTGCTGAGGGCACTGCCATCACTGAGGGACACTGCCACTGCTGAAGGACACTGCCGCTGCCGGGGGCACTGCCACAGCCATGGGGCACTGCCGGGGGCCCTGCCATGGCTGCCTGGCTCGCCAGGCTNACACTGCCACCACTGAAGGACACTGCCGCTGCCGGGGGCACTGCCACAGCCATGGGGCACTGCCGGGGGCCCTGCCATGGCTGCCTGGCTCGCCAGGCTGTTCCCTCCATCTGCTGCCGGCCCCGGCGCGGTTGTTCCATGTTTCCCAGCTGGATCAGATCGACTCTTCCCCTTTAAAGCAACGGGGGCGCTGAGCTGGAACAAACCGCGCCCGTCCGGGGAGGCCGGGCAGGGTGTGGGGACACGCGGGGTCCCGAGGGCACCCACAGCCGGCACAGCCCGGCGCCCACCCGCAGCCCACGCGTGCCCCGCCGCTGCAGGGGCGAAGGCCCGGCACGGAGAGGTACCTCTGCGCTGGAGAGTCCCCGATGCAGGCACAGCCCCGCCGTTTCCCCCCTTTCCGTGCCCATCTCCCATGCCGCTTGACCGTCTTTCCAGCTAATTCCCCCGCGCTGCTGCGGGCACGAGCCACGTGGCAGCTGGCATCTGCACGGCTCCCGGGAGCGACCTTGGCTGCTCAGAGGACAGCCGAGCCTCTCTGCCTCCCGGGCTTCCCCCGAGGCAGACAAGGATCCTCCAGCGGGAGGGACAGGAGCGCTGCCAGCCCCGCAGCCCCCCGCTGCCAGCTCCGGGGGCACCGACATGCGGCTCCGAGCGGCCACTAGCCGTCCCCTCCGCCAGCCCCCAGCGCTGCCTCCTGCAGGAACTCCCACTTTCAGCCTTGGAAGTCGTTCTCTCGCAGTTTTGCACCCCGGTTTCACGGCAGCACAGCGCCGAGCCAGGTCTGGCTGCATCCCCGTGCCGGCTGTGCCATGGAGAGGGGACTCAGCCGCACGGCTCCGGCGTGGAGAGCTCCGGGAGGAGCCAGGGCTGGATGTGGGGTCCTTTAGGGAGCAGCCTGGGGGGTGGCAGCACTGCCACTGCCACACCCTGTCTTCCCTGGTGTGGGGAGAGCCGGAGCAGAGCGGAGGGAGACACTGAAGATCTCTGGGGTGGCAGCCCCTGGGAGCACCCGACGGAAGAGCCCCGAGCCTCCCTCGGGATGGGAGGGAGCTGTCAGCTGGCACACGGCTGCCAGGCAGCAGCCTGGCGCTGGAGGCAGGGCTGGCTGGCCCCGGAGAGGGACAGGGTGCAGCTGAGGTCATGGGCACTGACGGGACAGGCGTGGGGACGAGCTGGGCATCCCCTCCTGTGGTACGGGAGGGGACACGGGGACGCCTCTGGCATCTCGCACCCTGCCCTGCTGGGAGGGACGGCAGGCAGGACAGGCAGGGCTGAGGGCTGGACACGCTGAGGAACTCCAGGGAGTGGGGGTCCCGGGGGCTGCCCATCCTCAGGAGCTGGGGCAGAGCCAGGTCAGTGCCTGGCCGGGTCCGTTTTACACCTTCCTGTCCGGACCTGGGAGCCAAAGGCTCAGCAGCTTCCCAAGCTCCTGTGGCACTTTGGGAAACGCCCACTCCGAATGCTTGGGCTGCTCGGTGCGGAGCTGCTGCACTGCCCAGGAGCTCAGTGTGGGGTGTGACACAGGTGTCCCCACAGCCAGGAGCTCAGCACCCTCCTGGCTGGGTGCTGGCTTCACCCTGAGCCCTGCCGTGGTACAGCTGCGTGTGTGTCCTTCAGCCCCCTCCCCACACCCCCCATCTCCCTCCACCCATCACATTTGCAGATTCCTTTGCCTTAAAATAATAACCCAGCCCCTGCCGTGAGGGGCTCCCTCCTGCCCTGCTGGAATAAGGAGGGAAGATGAAAACACCAGCGGAAAATTTGCTTCTGCAGCACCTCTCTATGCTCTCCATCCTCATTCCTCATTCTCCGTTGCAGGAGCTGTCTGTAACCCTTCGATAACACCCTCCTCTCTCCCCAAAGCCTGTGTCCCCTCCTGCCTGCGCCGCCAGACGCGTCACACGCCCCTTTGATGTCAGGATAATGCACAGACGCAGCCCCGTGTGCGTGTGTGACAAACACAAGCAGCCAGCTCTGTCCCAGATCTGCTCATCCAGGGAGAAAAGCGGGGAAAAGACATCTTAAAATGAATTCTCACTGTCCAACACACACACACACAGAGCTGGTCTGGGCAGGCTGGGCCCCCAAATGCCCAGTGCCAGGGCTGAGCCAGGGACGTGCAGGGTCCTGCTGACCCCCACCTACTGAGCCCTAGGGACAGCCCTGGCAGGTGTCTGTGCCCAGAGGTGACACTCTGCAGCCTGGGCAGAGCGTGGGGCACTTGCCAAGTACCCCCTTAGAGCAAACCAAGCAGCTCCAGCCCCGGGTTTGGCCTGAGGCAGTTTGAGGGTGGATTTGCAGGGAGCCCTCACCCACTGGCAGGGCAGGTCCCAGGGCTGCCCTGCTGAGCCTGGCATCCCCCCACACCTCACTCCTCACGTCCCTGCCCGCGGCAGCCCCTCGGCAGCCCCTGCTCCAGGCTCACAGTGCCTGTAGAGCCCCCAGAAACCTCCCACTGTTCCTTCTGTCCAGCCCCTCCGATGGAGGAGGGGTTTCTCTGATCCAAGGGAGCCGACACATTCCTGGTTAGGATGGAGGATGAGCCCCTACCCTGCCCTGCCCTGCCCTGCCCTGCCCTGCCAGCATGGGAACAGCCCTGGCTCCAGCCTCCAGCCCTGGCCTCCTCTCCTTGGCCCCGGGGACCAAGCCCTGACCCCTCCAATCCCACACAGCCTGGGATGAGCACGGGCAGGAACCATCCCAGGAGTGGTTCGGATGTATCCAGCATCCAAAGATGGACGGGCAGACAAAGAATTCTGTTCCCAGACCCTCGGGTGTTTCCCTGGCTCTTGGCCTCGGTGCCAGCAGGGGCACATCCTGCTGCAGACAGGGCACGGTGTGGCCATGGAGGACGGACGGAGCAGCCCAGCTGGCCGAGGAGCCCCTCCAGCCCCGCGATCCCATGGGATGCAGCACCACCGGGAAAGCAGGCAGAGCTCAGTGCCCTTCCCCACAGGGCCCCTCCCCACCTCTCACACTCCAGCATCGTTTCCATTTCCATCTTCACATCCTGCTCCTGCAGCGGCTTCACAACCAGCCCAGCGCATCCCTGCCTCCTCGCATCCCCCAGGTGCCTGTGCAGGCGCCAGAGCCGAGCGTGCTGCCGGCACATGGAGGGAGCAGGGTTTGACCCCACCAATCCCCCGGACCACCGAACCCGGTGCTGATGCTGGTGCCAACATTCCCCCGGCGTGTGGAGCGGCTGGAGCGGGGTGCCTGGGGTGGGTCGGCCCCTGGTTTGCCTACAGCAGCCAGTGATGCCTGGGGCAACCAGCTCGTCCCTGGGGAGCGTGACAAGCGTGGCAGGCTGGCAGGCAAGCCCACGGCAGCGATGACGGCTCCGTGTGACTGCCTCGGGCTCTTGCTCATCCCGGCTCTGTGACTCACAGCGCACGGAGGGGCCGGGGGGTGTGGGGGACGCTCACCCCAGTACAGGGGTCAGGCTGGGACCTTCTGCCACCAGCAGGAACAGCAGGTCCCACTGCGGGCACTGGGGCAAGGCCAGGGCAGTGAGCTGGGCACACTGTTGGGACAGGCTCTTCCAGAGAGCCGGAGATTGTTCTGCTCTGGATCCAGGCTCTGACATGCACAGACGTCCTGCTCCATGGTCACTGCGATCCACACAGTGACCCTGCTCCACATGATGGCCCCGATCTGCATGGTGATCCTGTCCTGCATGGTGATCCTGTCCTGCATGGTGATCCTGTCCCCCAGGGTGATCCTGTCCTGCATGGTGATCCTGTCCTCCAGGGTGATCCTGTCCCCCAGGGTGATCCTGTCCCCCAGGGTGACCCTGTTCTGCACAGTGGCCCCGCTCCAGGGTGACCATGCTCCACATGGAAACCCTGCTCCTTGGAGAGCCACCCTGCTCCATGATGACCCTGCTCTGGACAGTGACCCTGCTCTGGACAGTGACCCTGCTCCTGTGCTTTGCTCCCTGCACAGCCGAGCTTGTACGCCCAAAGGAGCTCTCCCCTCCTGACCCAGAACGTTCCGTAAGAGCAGGGACTGCAGTGAGAGCAGCTCCTGGGGCTCCTCACCCCCTGCTCCGGCCATGCTGCCCCTCCATCCCACACACACCTCGTGCTGCTCCTCCGGGATCGGGGGCTCTCACCGCCCCCTCCGTGCGCAGCTGTCCGGGGGTGCCGCTCTGGGGGTTACAAGAACGAGCTCCAAACCCGGAGCACATGGCTCCTGAAGCCTCCAGTGACTCTGCAGCCTTCCCTCAAAATCGCTTCCTCTTTCCTTTTCCCTCTGGCTCTGGTGCAGACCCTCAGCATCGGGGGAGCCGCGGGGGGCTGGGACTAGGGGGAGCACGGACTCGATGATGTTCTCCTCGTCCGTGCTGCTCACCCGCCCTCTCGGAACGCCCCGGCCCGCTCTGCCCTGCTCATGGGAATCTGGGAGAGGCTGGGTTTGTCTAAGCCGGAGTCACCCGGAACCCTGCTCGTCATGAGCGGTGAGTAAAGCGCGGTGAGTCACTGCTGCCATTGCCCACACTCGGCTGAGGCCCGCGAATGCAGCAGAGAGCCGCTGCTCCTTGAAGCCGCTGCTCCTTGAAGTCGCTGCTTGTAGCTCTTGCCTTCCACCAGGACCTCTGCGCTGCCACCGGGGACGGCTCTGTCCCCCCGCAGGTGGCTGCCCCAGGGCCGTGTCCCCGGGCCAGGCTCTCCACTCGGGGCTGTCACCCCGAGCCGTGCCTGCCCCACTCCCCTGAGCTTCCCGGCTGCTCCTCGTGCTCGGCGTTTCTAAAGGTTAATGCATGCAGGACACTTGTGCTTTTCCCCAGCTAATTGATGCTAAAGACACCGCCAGCAAGGAGCTGCTCGGTGCCGCCGTGGTGAAGGCACTGTGACCCTGTCCCTCGTGCCGCTGCCCCCGGGTCTGCCACAGCCTGGCCCTGCCTGTCACCGCTGCCCACGAACCCAGAGCTGTTCGTGAACCCGCGGCCACCCCACCGCCTGTCACCGTCCCCTGGCGCAGCCCCGCCCCACAGCAAGGCCACTGGCTCGTCCGCAGCGCAGGGAAGCTGCTGGGACCCCCTGGGACCCCCCCTCCATCCCCACCCCTGCCCTGCTCCTGTGCTCTGCCCAGCGGTCACACAGAGGCACTGGCACTTGGGATTCGCTGGGGCTGTCACACCAAACTCCTGCTCCACGCGCCGCCCTGGATGGCCCCAGTTCAGCCTCTCTCCCTGCCCGTCCAGCCAGGGGCTGCTCCTGCTCTCTGCCTTGTCCTCTGCTCACCTCACACCCTCATCCCCTCTCCCCTCACTTCTTGTTTTTCAGCTTTTGGGCTTTTTTTCCGTCCTCCTGCTCCAGGTCTCATTTTATCGTCAGCACTGGAAACACAAACACCAGCACACCTAAGGCCAGGCCCCTGCTGGGATGGGTTTGCACTGGGGGTTACCCCGGCCCCAGCCCATCCCAGCTCCAGAGTGGCCGTGCCCAGCTGGTGTGCCAGTGCTGCAAAGGGCCCTGGTGACCAGGTCACTGCCACTGCCACCACCACAGGAGGTGACCTGTGACCCTGCTACCGGGGGTGCTGTGCTGGGCACCACAAAGAGAAACGAAAATGCCAAAACTCTGAAGAAAGCAGAGGGCTCACGGGAGCTGAGAGGGGAGAGCAGATCCTGCAGGCACCAAGAGGAGCCCTCATCCCTGCCCCGAGAGCTCTGCTCCACACTGCCATCCTCGTGTCCTGCCCAGCTCCAGGGCGAGACACTCAGATCTTCCCATTCAAACGGATTACAAATTACTGTCTGATCCACTAATTAGGACGGGAAGATGAGTGTGCTTCTGACAGTGCTGTTTAGCAGCCATTTAGAAATTGCTCTGGAGGCACCGCACGGTGAGGGGCCACATCTGCTCCAGCAGCCAGCCCAGGACCAGCCCGGGACCACCCCGCTGCCCCCGCTGCCAGCAGCTCTGCCTGACCCCCTGCCCGCCCCCAGCGCTGCTCCTGCCGCGTGCAGAGCCCGCCCGGCTCCCAGGGATGTCCCCAGGCCGCTTGGCTCCCAGCCCTGCTGCCATTACTTCGTATTTATTTAACAAAATTAAAACCCGCTTAGTGGGGCCGGCGAAGGCAGGGCAGACAAATCGGATCTGCTGTGGCTGCTGCCTGGGAAGGGCAGCCTGGCGCCGGGCTGGGGCCACCTGTGTGGCCTGAGGGGGACACGGACCCTCCTTGCCAGGACTGGGCAGTCCCAGCGGGGGGTGGGCAGCAGCACCAGCACCCCGGCTGCCTGGGCTCCCTGACCGCTGGTGCCAGAGGGCTGGGTGCGGCTGGGGAAGGGCTACAAGAGGAAAGCCCTGTGCTGGGCTGGAGTCCCCGGGAGCCATGGGCTGCAAGCAGGCGTGGCTGTAAACCCGAGAGGAGCCCCCACCCCTGTGCCCTCCTGCCGGGCATGGGGGCAGCAGCCTGGGGGGTGTGGGTGATGCCAGGTGTGTGGAGGCTGCTCTGGACCCCTCCTTCAGGCCGTGTCCAGGCACAGGACACTGGCCCAGCCCAGGAGGGGCCTCAGCGCCCTCCCAGCCCTCGCTGCCCCTGGCAGGGCCCCTGTGTCCCCTGCAGCTCCTTACAGGAGCAGGCCCCTCTCTCCCGGGTGAGAAACCTGCTCTGGGTCCGGCAGGAGCCCAGGCGGGCCCGGGGCCACCTCAGCAACAGCTCTACAGCCTTGGCCTTCCCAAAAGTCACCCTCGTGCTGGTCCCCATTGCCCAGCATCACAGCCCTTCCAAACCCCACCCCAGCGATGGGCACAGAGCCAGGAGGCTCAGCTCCCTCCTGAAATGCTCCAAGACTTTCCACAGGCGAGAGCACAGAGCCAGAAGCACAAGCCACATCCCCAGGGTGCCAGGGTAGGGATCCCCCTGCCCTACAGCCCGCTAGGACCCACCTTGGGGCCTCCCACTTGGGCACTGAGCCAGCCCTGGTCCAGCATCCCCCAGCACAGGACTGCAAAGGCACTGGGAGGGCAGAGGGAGGGGTGGGAAGCCTGAGGTGCAGGCACAGGCACCCACAGAGGAGCAGCTTCTCCACAGAGCCTGGCCCAGCCGTTGCCGGAGGAGTTACAGTGCCATTGGTGAGTGCTTTCAATTTTAATGAAGTTAATCTACCTCTAAAAGCTCTTTATGCCCACAAACATATGATCTGAGAGAGAACAAGACCTGCAGCCACATTTTTACTGCACTTGAGCACGGTTTTTGCAGCCACCTATTTCCCAGCAGAGCAGCTGGGGGAAGAACAGCCAGTGACCAAACTGTGCCAGTCACACGTGGAGATCCACGGCCTTCCAGGAGAAGCAAGGTTCCATGTTCCCATCATGATAAAACTCAGAAAAACAGTGAATTTCAGCGAACAAATAGACACTGTCTTCTTTCTGCTGGGCAGGAGACGGTGCTGGCAGAACGAGGTGCTCAGGGAGCTGATGAGAAGCCCCTGCCCAGCACAGCCCCCGGGCCCCTGGGCTCTCCCTGTCCCCCTGCTCCCACCCTGAGTGGAGAGCCCATCCTGCCAGCCAGGATCTCAGCAGGAGCTGTGCTGGGGGTGTCTCCAGCCCCCAGCAGGTCCCTGTCTGCTTTGCCCACTGAGGATCATTTTTCCAGCGCCTCCTGGTACTCCTGGAACAGGGTGCAGGTACCCTGGGTTTGATCCTCTGGCTCCTTTCCAGTTTCACCTTTCCCATCGCTGGGGGAAACAGGAGAGTTGGAGTGTGACTCCAACCTGGGATGACCTCCTCACACCCCCAGGTCTGGGTTTGCTCCTCCCTGGGAATCCTGAGACATTGTCCTTCCCCAGCAATGCCAGCCAAGGTCCCGGTGCCAGCCCAGGGCCCCCAGGGCTCCCTCTGATGCCTGTGGAGGCCACCCAAAAACAGAGATCAGATAGGAATAAGGGAATAAAGGCAGGGATTTATTTGAAGGGTCTTCAAGGTACACCCTGGGGACTCCAGAGGCTCCTGCCAAGATGGACCCCGGGTCACGAGTTCTTCACACTTTTATAAGTTTGGTCCATTTGCATAGCAGGGTTAATTCTCCAATTAAATCTTCAGTTAATGATGTAATTTCCCCAAGCTCACCCCCCTCTTAAGATGTTGGTTTACACATTTTGGGCCTGGGACAGTCTGGGTGTCCTTGGAGAGCAAACCCAGAGAGGTTTGTTGTGTCTGACCAGCGTGAGAGAACAGCAGCTGACAGGGCACACGGAACTGCAGAGTTACACACCGGGCAGTGCAGGATTTGAGAAATAGAAAAGTTAAAACATAAGGCGTCACTGGGGAGCAGGTCCTTCACACCTGCAGGGGAGGACAACCAGAGCCACCCTCCCCAAAAACATCCAGCTGAGCAGAAACCATCCCCTCCCACTGGCAGAGCCAGGGAGGAGCAGGAATGGCACTGGAGGTTAAAACAGGTCAAGGGACAGGACAGTTTCCCCCAGGAGAGGCAGGCGGGGGCTCTGAGGGCTCTGGGGGCTCCGTGCTGGGCAGCAACTGCTCTGATCCTTGGGGAGAGGCGTGGCCTGGAGGAGGGATGGCCTGGGGCTCTCCCTGGCCACAAAGCCCCCACCAGGACCCCCTCTGAGGGGTGCGTGGGCTGGGCTCAGGGCAGAGCCGAGTCCTCTCCAGCCACAGCGGTGGTTTGCTCTCCACATTTCTCTTTCCAACCAAAAACGCCTCTCCCCCGAGCCCACCCCAGCCCCTGGCAGCATTGCCAAGGGCAAGAGATGCCCCGTGCCATGGGAGCCCCCAGCAGCACCCAGTCCTGCCACCACCCCTGCTCCCCCTGCCCTGCTCCCACAGCTCTGTCACAGCCCGCTGGGTCTCAGGAAAACCCCTCCTACACTGGGGCCTCACCACAGGCTGCTACAGGGACCCTCTTGTGCCAGCACCGAGGCAGGACAGCCCCACTGCACACTCTGGCACCCCACAGCTCAGGGCACTGCCCAGGGCCAGCACCCGGGCTGAGCCAGGGCTCCTCCTGCCACCAGGCTCCCCAAAGGCCACAATGTGCTGTGACTTCTCCTCATGGAAATCATGGAAATCCTCATGGAAAAGGTCCCCACGTGCCCCCCAGTTCCAGGCAATACCTCGGGGGNTCCAGGCAATCCCTCGGGGGTGACTCCCTGCCCACCATGGGGGATGTCAAAGCAGCTGCCCCTCTCCCTCCTGCCCCTCTCCCTCCTGCCCTCTCCCTCCTGCCCCTCTCCCTCCTGCCCCTCTCCCTCCTGCCCCTCTCCCTCCTGCCCTCTCCCTGCCAGGGGAACAGCTCCGAGACCCCAGCCCTGAGCCCCAGGCACACGGAACATCCCTTCACAGCCCTCTGAGACAGGGGGGTTACAGCAGCTTCCCAGCTCCAGTGGGAACCAGTAGCTCAGTGTAAACAGATGTTTGTGGAAATAGAATTCCTTTTATCTTTCTCTGAAATTTGCCTCTGTCCACAGAGCCTTGACTGCTCCTGGAGCACCCACAGATCCACCCTGGACCAAGATGGGAGCCTGCAGAGGGATCCTGATGGACCTGGCTTGGCCTGAGCCCATCCCTGTGGAAGTGGCTGGAGGAAGGGGGATGCCAAACACATTCTTGGGCAAAAATGGCTGGACTTGATGGTTTTGAGGTCAGAACCACAAAGCAGGAGTTCCTACAGAACCACAGAATATCCTGAGAATATCCTATAAGGATCATCCAGTCCAACCCCAGGCCCTGCACAGGCACCCCAACAACCCTGCCCTGGGCATCCCTGGCAGCTCTGCCCAAACGCTCCTGGAGCTCTGGCAGCCTCGGGGCCGTGCCCATTCCCTGGGGAGCCTGGGCAGTGCCCAGCACCCTCGGGGGGAAGAACCTTTCCCTGATATCCAGCCTGACCCCACCCCTGACAGCTCCAGCTGGTAATTCCCAAATAGCTACAACTCATCTTCTTGGGGATGACCAGTCCTGGAGGGTCTGGCGGATTGGCCCAGGGCGTGTGGAATGCTCTGGGGCAGAGGTGCACAGCCATGCTGGGTGCCTCTGGCATGGGCACCACTGAACCCCAGGTGATGACACCTTCCACTGACCAGGATGGGTGCTCAGAGGGACAGGGCTCTCCAGAGGCAGAGCAGATGCAGTTTGGGGTGTTCTCTAATGAGGTTAAGGCTGACTCAGAGTGACCCCTCCAATCCGTGGTTTCCCTGGTGGGGCTTTGCTCCGAGGCCAGTCCCAAGTCCTGCAGCTGTGGCTGGCACTGGATTCGGTCACTCTGTCCCACAGGGAAGTGGGATGAGGGGCTGACCCAGCTGCTGCCACCATCACCTCCCTGACCCTCTCCTGCAGGTCAGCAGGGGCCCCCAAAGCCAGCAAACCCCCAGCAGAGGAGAGGACATGTGGTCATCCAGGCAGGAGCCCGCGAGGGAGGAGCGTGGCAGGCAGGGCTCCCCGCCGGGAGCGGCTCACCTTCGCTGGGACAGGCAGTGCCACCAAAGTAGGGCTGCGGGGCTCCCTCGGCACGGAACAGGGCGTCCCGTCTAATTATATCAGCGGTGGCCCACAAAGAGCAGCTGCCAGCTGGGCTGCCCTATTTCCTGAGCCCTCCTTCGGGCCTGGCCCGGCACTGGGCTGGCCCCGCAGCCTCCGGCCGCAGTGGCTGCAGGAGGGACAGCCCAGCACAGCCCGGATGGAAGCTTCCTTCTGGGCAGGAGATGCTTGCACGGGGCTGGGGCAGTTCTGATGGATTGGTGGCCTCCATCCCACTCTCCAGACCCTGGCCTGGCTCATACTGGGTTCCCCACGGGCTGTGAGCGATCCCACACAGCGGCGTGCTGGGAACAGGAGCCAGCCCAGCAGTGCCCTCCCACAGGACACTGGAGTTTGTGGCCAGGGCAGGTGTGTCCCCACCACCCCACCTCCCACAGGCACCAGTGCTGGAGCTGTGAAGGGCTCTGCAGCACAGAGACTCCCCCAGCTCCGAATGGGTGCCGTGGGCACCCCAAACCTGGCAGTGTCCTCACACCTCCTCCTGCCCCTCTCCCTGCCCAGCACTCGCTTCCCAGCTCAGCTCAACCCCTGCCCCAGGAGGGCCCATCCCCCTCAGGGCTGTGGTAGGACCACAGAATCCCAGAATGGTTTGGGTTGGAAGGGACCTTAAAGCCCATCCAGTGCCACCCCTGCCATGGCAGGGACACCTTCCACTGTCCCAGGCTGCTCCAAGCCCCGTCCAACCTGGCCTTGGGCACTGCCAGGGATGGGGCATGGATAGCAGCCCTGTGCCAGAATCCTCTGGAAGTGGATCATCAGGAGGTAAATGCCACCTCAGGCAGCACCAGGGCTCTGCCAGCAGCAAATTCCTCCTGCCCATGATGGAATAACTGGAATGAACACACCGTGCCGGGGTATTCTCTGGCTTGGGCAGTGCCAGGCAAGGGGCTGGGCTGGAGCCAAGGATGCTCAGAGCTGGTGGTGGAGGGGGTGACAAAGGGTCAGTGGATCCCATCCGTTGTTCTCTGCATTCACCTCCCGGAAACTTCATTCAGGAGGTCCTGGACAAGCCTCTCTCTCCTCATCCGGGATCTCTGGATGCTCCAGAGAGTCAACAGCCTGTCCGAAGGGTGCCAGAGGCCTGGCCCCTCTGTGCATGCTTGGAGATGCCCCTTGCACCTCCCTGGGAGCCGGTGCTGGGGGACCCCCTCCCTCCCTGGGGACCCCCTCCCTCCCTGCACCCAGCTCAGCCCTGGAGCCGCTGCCCTTGGGGTGCCGGTGGCAGGCGCGGTCCCGCTCCGCAGGGCTGGCAGGAGAGGGACATCCCAGCCCATCCCAGGAAACCCAGGGGCTGGGGAGTGGCTGGGGGCTGCCTGGCCCCTGCCACCCAGGGGGATGATGGTTTAATCCCCGACTTATTCGGTTGCTAGGTGATCAAATCATCCATCTGCTTGTGACGGGAGAGCGCCGTGAGTCAGCCCCTGCCACAGCAGCAGAGGGGTTCGCTCCAGCCCAGCCCCAGCCTGGCCCGGGCCCCGCGTGCCCACAGGGCGCTCTGGCAGCAGAGCCTGCCACCGACACGGGAAACAGCTCATGCCTGGGGAAGTCAGGCTGCCACGGGGCTGGGGGCATCTGCCCACGTGCTCCTGGAGAACAGGAGCCCCACAGCATCGTGGAGAGCACCTCCGAGCTGCGTCCTCACTGCACCACCTTGCACGAGGGGTTTGCTCTGTTGCATTGGATTTTTGGAAAATGTTCTTCCCTGTCAGGGTGCTGAGGCCCTAGCACAGGGTGCCCAGAGCAGCTGTGGCAGCCCCATCCCTGGCAGTGCCCAAGGCCAGGCTGGACAGGGCTTGGAGCAGCCTGGGACAGTGGAAGGTGTCCCTGCCATGGCAGGGGTGGCACTGGATGGTCTCTAATGTCCTTTCAACACTTTCAATCCCATTCTGGGAATCTGATTCAACCCAGAGCAACTCTGAAGGATCAGATGAGCTCCACTAGAAGCACAGGCAGGTTTGGTGCTCCCCCCCAGCAC
>VXBT01006375.1:0-35000 GCA_013400235.1 Oriolus oriolus
ATTATTATTAATAATAATAATGTTGTTATTATTATTTTATGGAGCAGTTGCTATTACCTAGGTTTGCAGACCTGTGTTATTTTTCATCAACAACATCCAAGCTTAGCTTGTTTTTCTGGAAGCTGTTCCTGTCTCTGCACCTCAGCTCCTAACTCTTACCCATGTCTAAGTCATCTTGCACCTCACTGCGCCTCCAGCTGCTCTGTTCAGATCATGAAATCGGTTTATAAGCAAGAGCCTCAACCCCTGAATATCCTCAACAAGCCCTCGAGGTTATCAGTTTTACTCTTGGAAAGCGATAAAGTAAAGCTCAGAGTGTGCAAGACTCCAAAGATGATGGAAATGTTATTGTTATTTCAAAATGTTATCCCCATATGTTCAGGAAACAGAGGGACGATCAGGTTGTATAATTGGCTTCGCAAAAATACCTGCTTGAATAGGTAGAGTGGGGTGGAAATGGCGGGGGGACCAAAACCTTTCTGTTCGAGCAGCGGCGAGATGTGACCCCGCTGGGAGGAGGAGCGAGCCGGAGGGCGCTGCCGAGGGCGGGCGGGTCCCCGCGGGGCCGGGGCGGACATGGAGCGGCGGCACGGCTGCTTGCAGGGGCTGCGGCACTGCTCGGGATGCGAACTCTTCCTTCCCGGCGCCGGCCGCATCCTCAGACTCATCCGCATCCCGGTTTGCAGCCCCCTCCCCGTCCTGCGCACCCTTCCTTCGGGAAGGAGCGCCGAGGCTCCTCGGAAAAGTGGCAAGGAAATTTCATTTATATTCTCCAAAGCTGGCCCTCAGTTACTGCCCGTCATTATTTCCTTCATGTTCACTGCACTGCATGTCCCGTAATGTTTGATTTTTTTTTTTTTTAACAAATTTAAGCAGAGATTTTAATTGTGCAACAGCTCATTTCCCAAAGAATTTCAGAGGGTTGTTGTCACCAGCAGTGTCACCTTCCTGAGGTACCCTGCCTTTAACAGCCCTCCCTGAAGGACTTCTCCAGCCTCTTTGAGGAGCCACAGTCTCTTGAGGATGTATGTAAAAACATTGCTGAGAATCAATATGGAATACTTAGTAATATAAAATACTCAGTATCCCTGTAAGCCTCAAGTTAGGGAATGCACTAGTCCAGGCCCAAAAGGAGGCTGAGCAATAATTGCACACAGTGTGGCAATTGTGGTTTAGATTGTCCCCTGTTCATATTAAATCTTTAAGGTGCAGGGAAAACACGCCACAAATCTTAGATTCCCTTCCATCCACCCCCTCTTGCACCAAATTGAGTATTTAAGGCGTCCTTCCTTGTGCTTCTTTTTGTCTGTCTGTCTGCCTTTCTCAAAATAAAAGGCAGGACCTATCCAGTCAGATGCAGTGAAACAAGAAAATGCTCAGATATTTTAATACCCTGGAGCTACCCCTCGGCAGATAAAATGACTGAAAATGAAATTTAAAGCACATCTGATTTACCTGTTGTTTGTGTGACTCAAATACCTATGTTTAATTTTGTCTATGGATTGGAAAAAGTTAATTTCAAGCCTTGTTTCTCTTGCTAGCAGCAACAACCTTTTAAACTGAGTATTACTGGTGAACCATATAGAGCTGGTTAAAAAAAATGCTTTTCAGTTCCACCATGCAGTTGTTCGGACGACAATTATGGCAGCTGAAGTTTAATCATAGTGTTTGATAGCTCATTTTCTCAATGTCAACACGAGGCACTGTTAAAAAAAATGAATTCTTTCATTTGATAAGCTGGCTCCAGAGCACTGGGCTCATTCAATAGGAAAACTCTTTTACAGGGCTGCAGCATGCATGGTTTTTCTCTTCCCTTTTTTTTTTTTTCCCTTTCCTTTTTTTTTTCCTCCTTTTTTTTTTTTTTTTCTGAAAGCCACCCAAGAAGAGATTAATCACAAGGGGGAAACTCAGCTTCACCCTCTAGCTGCAGGTCGCAATTTTTATTTGTATGGAATTGGCTTTTGGAAAGCTGAAGGCTGCCTGAGGGCAGGGACCTGATATAAGAAGAACCTGAGAATGAAGCAGCAGGGATTGATTAGCCTACTTCATATCCCACACTCCATAAGCACACTCCAACCGCAATCTAACACACCGCTGAGCTGAATAGACAAGAGAAATTGGATTCCTTCCTAATATTTAACCTTCAAGTCAGCTCCAACAGTTGTTGATATGTTGTTCTACCAGCAAGTAACAGTCGCTTTTTTATTCCAGCACCCACCCACACACATATATATACAGCTTTATAAGTTATATGCTATATATTTACATATTTTCCATTTTCAATCTGTTTCAGAGCATGGTTTACCTAATCCATTTCAGTAAAAGTTTCAGGGAAGAACAAACTGACCAAACAATTATGCATAAAGCTGTAGTGACGGAAGGGAGGGAAAGAGAAATAAAAAGTAGAAAAAACTCATTGTCTGTTTCATGTCTTTCAAGGTCTTTTTCACACAGTCATTTTTATTTTACCTGTAATTTTCCCAGTTCATTAATTGTAGGAATAGTCAGGATTGTATCTAGTGATATGGATGCTGCTGGTGCTGCCATCCTGGAGGTTTCATTTTAGATTTTCAGTGTAGATGAGATGTTTTGGGGGAATGTTTGCTCTTACTGGAGTTTGCAAGCCCTCCAGAAGGCCGTGTGAACCCTGGGCCATTCAGAGGCTCTCGCTGGGGCTGCCCAGGGCCCTCATCGAGCCCCTGGGAAAAGCTCCCCTTTCCAGCACGAGGGAAAGCTCAGAAGGTGATGCAGAATGGCCAGGAAATTGTGATCACAGTGGGGCGTTTGTGGGCCTGGGTGTCAGAGAAGGGCTCTGGGAGAGGGGTTCTCTTTAGGAGAGGCTGGTTCTGGGGGACGATCCCTGGTCTGGAAACGTGCCCACCCCACTTTGCCGAGGCCTGACATGCCAGGTAGGCCTTAGCAAACTCCTGGGATCGCTGAAAGGCTGCCTGGAGGCTTGCTGACCTCCCCAGGCTGCCTTCCCTCTGCTGGGGTTGTGGAGCTGCACACATCCCAAGCTCCCCATGGCCTCTGCCCACCTGGCTCGTGGGCTATGAGCTGCCTTGGCTTCCAAGCCCCCACGAGGGCTGAGCTGCCACCCGCTCTCTGCCAGGATCCCCACGAGCTCATGTGTACATGAGGTGTGACACACTCCCCATGGGGTTCTCCAAAGGGGAATTTTCAAAAAATATCTGTCCTAGGGAAAATTCACATTTCTGATTCTTCCCTCATGTTTGGAATCAACAGAAAATGAGAAACTGGGATTTTTCTCAAAATGGTCATTTTGATTCTTGTTTAGCTGCACAGCTTTTGTTCTCTCTGAGGAACTGAAGTGCCCTTACAGAGACTCCTGAACAGAAAAGAAAGGCTGTGGCAGTAACAAGGACTCTTCTGCTGCTCGATTGTCACAGGGTGAGGACATGTAGGTGGGAAATATTGGCTTGGTGATCCTATGTACTGCTGTGGCCAGAGAGTGTACCAAATTCCTCTTTACTCTATGCAGAAAGCACCAGAGAGCAGTAATTAGCCTTCTCACACTGTGCAACCAGCCTAGATCTTCCAGAACTGGGCACTGTCATTTTGCAGCTCATTGTGAAAAAAGGTTGTCTTAATAATACAGTCTATTGGGAGAATATGCTGCTGAAACTGCTGCAAGCAAAGTGAAATTTTCATGTAAACATCTTCAAATATTTTTATGACCCATCAGCTTGAGTTTTATAAGTCAATGTATGAGTGAACACACAAAGCTTCTCTCTTTGTTTGCATATCCTGCCTCTACTGAGTTTTAAATGTTCATGCTATGTGGACAAAATCCAACTCTACATCTGTTTATGGCATATGTAGGCAGCATCATCTCCAAGATTTTTTTTTCATGTCTAGTTGAGCTCAGTAGCTTTTTGAAAAAGAACTCTCAAGACCTGAGCTAGCTTCCCTGTACCCTGACTATGATTTCCCTTACAGACTTGGGATCCTCTGGATTCTGTGCCATTTCATGTTCAAATAGGACAGTAGAAAAAACTATCCCCCCCTAAGAAAAGAGACACACATGACACATTTCACCCCAGTGACGGTCCAGATGATAATTATGCCCATGTCCCCCTGACCACAGTGATGTGACTTTCCAGCCTGTGGATCTGGGGACCTTAACTCACAGAATAAAGCCCTGTCCTGGAAAAAAGTAATAGAAGTGAAACAATAAGGGCTATTCAGTAACTTAGGGTGGCATTACTGAGTCTGCTGGTTACGCACGTGCTTCCGAGGGCATCCTGGATAAATCATAGAATCATAAGATGGTTTGGAAGGGGCCTTAAACATCCTCTCATTCCAACCCCCTGCCATGGCAGGGACAACTTTAATTTGACCAGGTTGCTCAGAGTTCCATCCAACCTGGCCTTGAACAATGCCAGGGATGGGGCATCCACAGCTTCTCTGAACAATCTGTTCCAGGGCCTCAGCACCCTCACAGTAAAGAATTTCTTCCTGATTTTTAAATCCCAGAAACCTCTCATAAGACAGCATTTCCTTCTGTGTGATTTCAGCATTTAGTCTACAAAATCTATGGACTTGTCTATCCCAAGTGTCTATCCTGGGTTTTATCTCTCCGTGGTTTGAACTGATGCTTTAGCACAAAATTTTTTTTACTGGAACTATTACACAAGGCCAGGCCTTGGTCACCAATTTGATTATTTCTGTTACTGATTTAAAAAGAAAAGGAGTGCAGGAAAGGCAAAATGGGTTTTAAAATATTTTTGTGACACAGCATTTGACAAGTGACAGAGCACTACAGTCCTCATGATGGAAAATAGAGATTTAGCAGCCTCAAAAAAATTGTGGGAACAAGCTGATTTGATCATGATGTTTGTAAAATGATCATTATGTTTTGTTTTTACAAGGCTGAAGTGCTTTCATAGGATATAAAGCGTTTGGCTGAAAGGAAGCACTGGGACTATATCCTAAGAAGTTACTTTGATATAGTTAGATATTTTCATCTGTTGGAATTTTTGCCTCGTCTGAAATTTTGACTGTTCTGATGTGGGACTTTCCCGAGGAATTAAAGCTGTGGCCTTTCATCTGCTCCAATGATATGGGTTGTGATTCACAGGGGCACTGATGGCAATAAACAAAGCAATTCCCTTCCCTGTGCGCTGGAAGAAGCTTTGCCGTTGCATTGGCTTTTTAAATGCCCTCATTTTGTGTGTGTGTGTACGTACACATTTTATATGTTACAGCGCCTCTGCCTTGATTCTGCACGTTCACAACGATCTGCTGCTCCTAATAATTCCCTGGGCTGTGTTAGCCATACCTGCTAGGAAATTTGGGATCCTTCCCCTGTGAGCATGCTTTCCTGATGGAAAGTACCTAAGACTGCAGGTTATAAAAAAACCCCTATTTTTTTAAGCTGAAATATAAGTATGTGTTTGTGTGGTGATCCCAGCACGTCCCAGCACCCTGGCAATGGGGGGCAGTGAGAGTGTTCCACATGGGCAGCAGAAACACAGTACCTCCTGAAGTGCTCAGGAGACATTTTAAACATCTCTCCCTTTTGATATATATTGCTATTAAGGTGCTGGTTGCAAATTTTGTAACGAATAGTCTCACCTGATATTTCTAACAACTTAATGAGTGCTGTGACAAATGTAAATAGCGTTTCAGTAACACAAGTTTCCAGTTTGTATTAAAATGGAAGAAGGCCTTTAGTAAGACACAGCTCCTGCTGGGCTGTGTGCTGTAAAACCTCATTTGAGCCCGTGCCTGTACCCGGGAGCTCAGAGCCCAAACAGGCAAGAAAGATTTCTGTCTTCATTTTTATAAATGAGAAACTGAGGCAAACGAGTCATGAAGTGCCGTGTCCAGATTGCATGGAGACGGTGTAATAGAGCCAGAAAATGTATTGTGCTATCTTCCTGTCAAAGAGATGTGTTGCTATCCTGACCTTACTGTTATGGAAACCTTGCGTGAGGTGAGTAGCCTTTCAAGAGTGGGATGCCAGACTGTATTTCTTTTTCCCAAAATAAATTTGTCCGTGCCACTAGAAGCTCACCAGTAATCAGGAAATATTGCTTTCTGAAGAGACAAGATGCTTATCAGGTGGCAGAGCTGCATAGGGTGGCTGGTGCTGGAGTGCAAGAGGCGAGGGTGGGCAGGCAGCAGCTCCTGCCCTTGGAAAAGCCCCTTTTTGGGCGCTGTGAATCCCCTGTGCCATCAGCCCCCAGCACCAGCCAAAATTTCCCTGCTTGCCATCCCCAGCACTGCTTGTGCCTGTTTTAAGCCATGCTGTCACTGCTAGTAAGCAGTGAAATTGTTGCATGCACGGTATTGCTCGAGTTAAGCACATGTAATGACCTCCTGGAAAAAAAAAATTATAAAAGGAGACTTAGGTTGAATTTACCACAGGAAGATATAAAAAATAAATGCAAGTAGAGGGGAAATGAGAAATGCATAAGAAAAAAGTAATAGCAATTAGATGAAGTGACAAAAATGCTGGGTTTAGCTGAAGGAAGCCTTATCTGAAGCAACATCCAGCTGTTGGCCCTAATCTCATCAACACCCAGACCCTAATTCTGGTAAAATCCTGTAGTGTGGCTGAACCCTGTTGAACACAGGCTACAGCTTGGCCATGGCAGCCTCTCTCTGCTGGTAAGAAAATGATCTACAAAGTAATTCAGTAATTCTAAGAAGCTCCATTTATGATTTTGCAAAAATTGCCACTCTGTTCTGGGTTTCAGACTAACTTGAGAAGATTTAAGCATAGTGTTAGTAATGCCACTTCTGTGGAAAAGCCATAACCATGAAGGAAAACAGAAATAGGAAATAATGAGGAAAACTCTGTGTAAAGCAGGAGAACTCTCCAGGTGCTCTGGTAAGAGCATGTTTTATTAGGCATGATTATTTTCTGTGCTGTTTATTCAATCACAGCGTCATCTCCATCCTCCTTTCCCTCAGCTCCTCTGCAGTCACCGTTACTTCACATCACGCACAATGGAAGTAGATACATATTTATTCACCCTGACCCAAAAGGAAGTTTTGTGGCATCTGCATCCACTCGCTGTTGTTCGGTGTGTTATGCCAGCACTCAGGTTCAGCACGTGAGTGATGTACTGACTCCAGCAAAGTGGGCTTGTTCAGTCACAGCCTGCCACTCCTGCTGACCCAGCCCTGTGCCCTGCTGGCTGGCACCATGCCAAATATGGCCTTTTTGCTGCACACCTTACCAAAGGATAGGACTTTTTCTTTTTCTGTTTCTGTACATCCACTGCTTCATTCTTCCTTTATGGTTTCTCATCTTTCCATGGAATCTTTTCTTCAAACGTTCTGCTTCCTTACGGGACCCTTTGGTGTTCTCCATCTATATCGTTATCCACAGAGATTCCCACAATGACTTACTCTTCATTTATTGGTTCCTCTTACTTCTATCCTATTCTTTTAGCACCTACCTCTTCACAGACGCTTCACTCTCTCCTTTTCATACAATCCTATCCCACAGATGATGCACAGTACTTGACCCACAACATCTTTATTTAGTTTGAATTCGATAGTTCTTCCCAGCAAAAGCAACCTCAAAACATTTGCTGCTTTTTTCACACTGATTTTTATTTTTTGCAAGTTCTTGTGCCAAGATGCATCTTTTTGATGGGCTCAATTTCTTTACACTTCTTTCCAGCCAAACTAGCGTAATTTTCCCTTTGAGACGAGCACTTTCTCTGTGTCCGCTCATTCCACCTGACTTCTGGTTGCTGATGAAATCTGAAAGTAAGCTCTGCTGGACAGCAGGACATCTATTTTATCAGACACACAGATTGTGTTCCTTTGCATGTTACACTGAAGAGTGTAACCTACTTGAGAGGTCTTTAGACCATGTGCCAAATAATGGCTACATTATACTACAATTGCATATCCACACTTTGAAGAAAATGCTGTTTTTGTTGTGACACTGTTTTCATCCAGTCTAATGGGTTTTATTCCCTAGGAAAGGAAAAGATCAGAATGCTTCTATTAACCTTGCTCTCCTAAATGTTTGAGTAGTTAAATTCTAGGTCATTATATTGATTCACAAGGCAACAAGTAAATTCTGTGGTTGGTAAGTATTTGCCAGTTGACTAGGCTTTATCCAATTCCATCTTGCTCCTGCAGCAGCATAATATTTCCATTGCAGTCAGCTTATGGGTGCAAATGATCCCATCTGCATCTTGATTTATTCCTTACTAGTTGGAAATATGCAGTGTCAAGTGTTCAGTGAATTTTGCTAGGTCCTAATGAGGATTCAGCGTAACAGGATTTTCTCCAGCTTCAGTCTTGTAGAAAAGTTTTTCTGCATATCTGTCTTTTCAAATCAAAAAAGATACAGAGTGCTGCTGTACAGTATATTTTACTTCCAATAAAGTTTTAGGCTATGCTAAAGAAAAAGACAACTGTGCACTTCAGTCTTACCACTTATACCACTGTGGTATTGACAAGAAGCAGAAAAAGATGGTTGGGAAGATGAGGATTAACTCCTGGGTCTGGCTGAGAAGATGGAAAGAAGGGGTTTTTAAGGCCTGTTAACTCTCTTGAAGCAGAAGATCAGTAAAAAACAAAGGGTCAATAGCAGAATTTAGGGCTCAAAAAGGCTGCCCTGAGTTGCTCAGTGCACAATAACCCATATATTTAAGTGGTTTGCTAGACCAGTGTTATTAGAACATATTGTTTTCCTCCCTAAATCCTTTCTTTTCTGACTTACATGCATTGGAGAGGAAGTGAATAGCTCCTTTTTTTATGTCACCAAAAGGCTGTGTGTGGATTGATAGGAACCACAGCAGCCCTTGTGGATCACAGGGGCTTTTTTTTGTGATGACAGTGTCTGTCCCTGACCACATTATTCACTCATCCAGGCGTTTGTCAGTCCGGGTGTTTCAGAACTGGTCCTGCTGCTTGTTTAAGAGTGAGGTGCCAAAAGGTGCGGTTGCTGTTATGAAAAGCTATCCACTCGGTTGCCGAGTTAAAATCAGATTGTCACTGATTTAAAATTCTGATATTGCTGTCCATCTCACTAAAACGTGATAATGGTCCCTGTAAAGTTGGTAATCCTTGTGCTTATGCAGTGTTATGTAGTAATGCTCCTGACCAGCGTAAGCACGGAAATTTGGTTATTATGTAGAAGAGTTATAATAAGAAATATGACTGCAAAAGCAAAGCAGTCAGTTGAAATTGGTCTATAATTAAATGCTTAGAAAATTCTGTGCTTAGCTCATTTTAAAATCAAGTGCTTCTTTGTAGCAATTTCCTTTCTTTAATTACAATTTCCTGTCTAGTTTGACATTTACAATGCAATCTTGGGGGACATGTTTGTGATTTATTATTCTTGCTCCTATCAGGATATCACTCGGCAGAAATGAGTTTATAAAATAAGAGCTCAAATTATTATGGCCTTTGACCAATAAAGCTGGCTCATAATTTCAGGCCTGAGAAAAGATTAACATTTTTGACAATCAAATGCAGAATTACCAATGGGGGACAATTTTGAAAACTATTTCAATTTTCTGAAACATTGTACATTTTTAATAAGGGATATATAACTGGTTATATATCGGAGCACAGGCTTAGGAGTAGAAAGAGCAGTAGTGAATTGTAAAGCAAACCTGAAAGGAAGACTTTAACATCTAACATTGTTTAGCCTCTTCTGAATGAAATTGAAACTGCTAAATCAACACTACTTGAAAATTACCTAATGGAAGAGATATAAAAGCTCAGACAAGTTCACAGCAATGCACTCTCCCTTTTCTTTAGCATTCCTGACTCCGTAGGCTAATTTCTCTGGAGGAGCCAGGAGAAATTTTTCTGGTTTTGGTTGGTTTTGTTTTTTTCAAGTCTTACTGAGTAAATTTTTTTCTTGGTTATTATTTTTCTTTTGGGGTCTAATTTAGAGAAACAGATGCCCCTGCTAAACTGCATAAACATGATCTATTCTGCTGTCACTGCTTTTCCAATGACTTTCTTTGTCCCCGATTCAGGAAAATGTCATTGTTCAGGACAACACAGAAGTCAAAATGAATTCTCCATGACTCGTGCAAATGTTCGAAGTTAAATGTGAACTTGTCTGTAACACAAAGTAGGCACCCTGCCTCATGTGTTGGGAAGAGTGAGTTCTCAAAAGCTCTATCCAAAGTGGTAGGTGTGTTTTTTAGTGTTAATTTGATGTAATGTCAGAATGGATGGCCTATAAAATTATATTGAAGGAGAGAGAAATGGTATTGGCAGGGAAGAAAATCTGTATCTTTGGAGATCTTTAAAACAGCTCGTGTACACATTGCTAGGAGGTGCAAATGCTTAGCACCTCTCAAAGTCAGGCTGCTTTTATTTAGATGCCAGCATATAGAGTTAAGAGCCTATTTTTAAGTGCTGTGAATTAAAATCATTATTTCAAAGAATCTGTCCTCCCTCATGCCCAAGGAGATGAGCAAACATGGTATTAGTTACTTTGTTTCAGTAAGGCAAAAGTGAGAAAGTGGCAGGGCTCTGACTCCAAGTGGTTCCCGGGATGAGGCCGCAGCATTTCCTGGGCCCCAGCTCGGCTGCCTGCCCCGTACTCGTTAACTGTGAGCACATCCAATTTCTGTCCTCACAGAGCTCTCTCAAAGCAAATAGCATTATTCCATGGGATGTATTTTACTTCAGTGGTGGGCTTAAGCGAATGCTCAAGCATCCCTTTTCTAGGGCACCTGTCTGCAGTTTTACTGGGGAGGAAGTGACGAGGAAATTCAATGCACCCATGAAGAGGTGGTCATGAGCACCTGCGGTGCTGCCCTGAGGGAGACCTTGCGGGAATGAGGGGCTCCTGTCTTCCCAGAGAAAAGACTCCAGGTAAGTCCATGGGCCAGTTAAAACATATAGCTCTGAGGTGGGAAAGAGGAAGATTAAAGCTATGGAAGTGCATTATTTGCTCAGAAAACTATCTGAGTGGTTCTAAAAAGTAACGTGGTGGCAGGAGTCAATATTTGCTAGAAAGGAGGAGAGGAAAATTCTGTGAGTAATGAGACCAACATATCTTCATCACCCAAAACCAGTGAAATTTTCATGGCTGGGTATGTTTGGCTTTGGGCTGTGACCAGTAATGATGACTAGAGAACCATTTTCTCCAGCTACTTCCATTGGTCAATTATTTACTTACAGAGTTACCTTGGAAAGGAGAAAGATTTGTTAACTTGTCATCTTTGCATCTTGATATTGAGAGAGAAAATAATCAGGAATTCCATTCCTATCAAGTCTGGAAAGGCATGTGTTACAAACTCAAATATCTTCTAGCTATAAAAAGGTTTCATGCAATCATAAAACTGCAGGGTTTACATAGGAGCTGCACATGCCAGTACACACCTGCCAAAAGTCTCCATTCAGTCAAACTCTGAGACATAATAGGTCATGCTCTGTCTCCTCTTATTAGACCTTGGCCAGGAGGCCAGTGCTGGCAGTTCAGTCCAAAGGCCTTTTTAAACATCTAGAAAAGTTTTCCCTATTGAGTGGGATTTGAGTAGGAAAGCCTCAGTGTGTTCTAATTTGACTTGAATTCCTAAATTGAAAGAATTAAATTACCTCTCCAAAATCTTCTCCCTTTTCTTTAAGGATTTTGTTATACTCTTTAATTCTGGGCTGAGTGAATTCCTGTACAGGAAGAAAAACAAAGTTATGAGATGAGGCTCCTCAGCTGATGTGCATCAGCAGAGCATAGCTGGTGTCAGTGAAATCATGCAAGTTTATACATGCTGATTACTTGGCCCTTAGCATAACAAGGTTTTCCTAGAGCTGTGTGTTTTGACTCTGTCAAATCTTTCAATCCACATATGGATTATATATATTTTTTACTTATGCACAGATGTTTTAGGCCCTGGATAGAAATAGTCATTTAGGTGCTGGCAAGATTCCTCAGTGCTAATGTTATTCTTTCAAAAGTCATACCAGTTACACTTTCAGGCACAGCCAGTGACAAATACAGCAGCACATCTTTGCTCAGGAATGTACCACAAACAGAGAGAAGGAGGAAGACCATCTTGCTGAATGATGATTCCCCCTTGGCATCACTGCTGTAACAAGACTGCCATAGATAAATGTGTAATAATTCTGTTGTCCTGAGCCACAAATGGCAATTCTTTGGTGGTAGCAAACTCTTCTACTTGACTTCACTGCAGCTGTAGGTGTCCTGATTGTCTGAATTTACAAATATTTGTAGACTTCTCTTCCATTCATACCAACTGCCTCTCACAGAGCATCTAGAATTCCTGCTGCAGAAGAAGAAAGGTGCAAGTATCTCAAAGTACTGATTCCTTTTTGGCATCAGTGTTCCCTTGTCTGTGGAACACAAATGTAAAAAGAGTTTGGTGGGAAAACAGGCATTCTGCTGTTTCAACTTTAGCCTTGGATGCCTTCAGCAACTGTGATATATTAGGAGAACAAGATTTTCAATGTGAGGTGCTTTGAAAATCCTCTCTTAAGTTCTTTATTTATGGACTTACTTGAAAATGGCCTTGTTTCCCAGAATATGAAGAAACTAGCACTCCTCATTACTTACACCTGGATCCTCAGGATTAGGCCTCCTCTCCCAAGTAGAGCCTTTTAAATTCATATGAAGGCACACTCTGTGATCCAAGGAACATGGGCTTTGTTTGTGTTTTTAGCAGTGGAACAAGGCACATCATCTTGCTTGGACACAACATCGATTAATTCCAACTCCTGAAGAGAACCAAAGCATCAAACATTACCCTCTCAGGGTGTCTCTTGGGTGTGAGCCCAAATACAGAGCTGGTCCTTTTCTCCCATTGATCACACATGGAATGTATCTCATCTGAGTCTCCTTGAAATCTGTGGGGGTTCTGTCATTAAGTCAACAGAAAGCCCACAGTTTATTATTTGTAATGTATTTCTTATTTGTTCAACCCGAGCACTCCTTTTGGTGTTTTCCGGGTAAGCAGAAAGTTCAAGAGGGAACCTGGTACCAAAGTTTTTTTCCGTGGATTCCAACAGCTTCTGATTCCAACACCAGTTGGAGTCCAGAACTAGGTTCAGCATCCCTGCTTCTCTGTTTTGACTCTGCTCAGCGATGAAGAAATGCAGGAAAGGGACTGGTGTGCGGCGAACAGCAGCACTTCTGCTCTGTGAATTTTTGCACGTTTTGCTATTTCCTAATGTTTGTTTGGATTTCACATACTGCCCAGGCAAAATTAATTGCTTGCACATTTCTGAAAATTTAGTCCAATGATCTCTTTTTCTATTTCCTGGGGTATGTATGCTTTTGGCTGCCAAAACTAACTCCGAGAGACAGGTTACATGGAAGCTGGGATTATCCATGGAAAGTAATAGTAGTACTCTCATGCACGAAGAATGAGCAGGCTGCCGATTGTAATACGTTTAAAGGGTCAACAGAAATCTATAAGTGGTCAAGAAACAAGACAAACATCGGCCACCAGTCTGATGGGAAAAGCAACATCCATTAAGTCCATTAAATTTAACATTGGAATCAATGTTTAAACCACAAGAAGTAATTAGTGTAATTCATATTACAGACCTTTGGATTTTTGAAACCAGGTTTAATTATATTGAAAAATGACAGCTTCATTTTCCTTCTATGGGTAGGTTACTACCATGTTCCCGATGCTTTTATTAGGGCTGGGTGCCGATATCAGGATTTTAATGACATTAAGCAAAGTAGTGTTTCAGCCATTTGAGGAACAATAAATCAGGTTAGATTCTTTTTGAATGGAGACAACACATATCAAGTGGCTTTTAAATCATTTTTCTTTATCACTGTGAAGTGGAGCTTTTCACTGGAAACAGCAGCCCATGGGAAAAAACCACAAGTTGTAGAGTGTGGAGTGATATTTGGATTCCCTGGCTCCCTTTGCCTGCATCAATGGACAATTCACGAGCTACTGCTAAGCTCTGGAAAGGTATCTCTGTAATCTTTTGCCAGTACAAACTCCACATAACTTTTACAAGGCCTTTCATTTGTAGTCTCAGATTTGAAGAAAGATGGAGTGATACTGCATCCTCTGGACTTAAAACCTTTTAATATTGATGAAGATATTGAAAGGATAGTAAATGTGGCTGTGAAGATGCACAAAAAATGTTAATTTTCAGAATATTTTCATTGCTGGTTTTGAGGAAAGTAGAATGTTTATCTTATTTCTATATCCTTGATGTGCTTCTACACACTTTACTTGATTCATCTTTTATGAGCCACATTCCTTTGCTGGTTCTGTTTAATTTGGGATCTTTTCTTTACAGGCCAAATTTTTGCAAAGCTGTTAGTAAATGTAAAGCCCATGGAAAACCAGTGGTGGCTTCTCTTTTGGTTTCCATTAATGCAAAAATACTGTGTGGGCATGCAAATCATTGATTTTAAAATAAGTGCCTCTTGCCCTGGAACCATTTCCTGGTTCCACCCTGTATTTGGGATAGAGGAAGGAATTTAATATTACTGAGCAATGCAGACAAAGGGAAATGTACGCGCACAGCCTGAGTTTACAAGTAAAGGTGCTGAAGCCATGAGAGCTCTGTGATTCTGCTTCTGTGTACCTGCAGAGCAACCCAAAGTGTCTGAGTCAGGAGTGTGTGACTGAATGTTGTGTAGGAAACCAGCAAGGACTGGGATAACGACCTGGATTATCTTGGTGTGTGGTCGTTCATTTAACCTGATAACAAAAGTAAAGTAAAAATTTAGGTAGCTTTAAATTGTTTGAAAATACAAAGCATCCAGCTGCCCCCTACATCAGAGGAAATAAATTTCAAGAGATGAAAATTATGTGATACTTCCTCACAGACACCACAAGGCCTTGGGTCTGACTGTTCCCTCCCAGCTATAGAGGCCCAGTCATGGTGGTGTTTACAGGTTTGTCTTCACCACAGCTCAGGGCAGGGATACGGTGGGGCAGTGAGACCCCAAGGAATGTTCTGCCAGGTCTTGGAAAGCAGAAGATGAGGCTGCCAAATAGGAACCCAGGCCATTTAATAGGTATTGCTGCAAAGAGGGGGCTGAGCCGTGTGCAGGAGGGGCACCATCAACAAGCCTCAGTGATGCTGGTGCAGAAGGCAAAGGAGAGTAGTGCAGCAGCAGAAAGAAAGGGAGGCAGATGTGGTATGATGTGGGATCATTTTGTCAACTCTTGGGTGAAAAACCTGTTTAAACTGGTAGAGAAGAAAGCTCAGTATCCAGGCCTGAGCAGCACTGAAGGGCTCTGCACCAACAAGTGAAGGCAACAATTCTCTGTAGCACTCAGGAGCATTCTTCTGACTGTGGGGATTATGAGTGCAGGTACAAGACCTCTTTATAGGGCATGGAAAAAACAAAGAAGGAAGGAGAAGATTCCAGACCTGTAAAGAGATTTCCAGCATAGATTAGTCTTTGGGCATGTTGATACTGTATGGATAGATGTACACTCATCGTCCTCGTGTTATTCACTGAAAAAAATCCTTCTCGTGAGGGATTAGTAGCTCAGGCGTGGTGCCAGTGCAATCACATGGCTTCTGTCAGATTGGAGCGTGGGCAGAGCTTGCTCATGGCTGTTTGCAATATGTGGTGTAAACATACCCAAAGAGTAATAGCAGGTGGTAGCAGAGGAGGTGGATAGAAAGGAAGGCTTGGAACAAAAGATGCTAAGCTTCATTTGCTGTATGATGAGCCAAATTCATCATTGGTGTAACGCCCTGAAGTCAGTGGAGTTATAATAATAAAATTAGTCCAAGAAATCGTATCCGTCCCTGGCACTCCGTGCAACGCCTTTGATCTGATGAGGTATAAGTCATGGCAGCATCTTGCCTGCTGAACTCACAACATGATGCCTCCAGGGTGCAACATCGGGAAAAAAACCTCACAATGGCACTGGGAAGTCACGAGCTAAATTTTAAATGTACATTTCAGTTTGAAATCCTGGCAGAGTCGTTCTTTTCTTCCTGCATATTTGTCCCAAATGGTAACAATATAATGAAATCTCTGGCCACACATTCAGTGCTCAAAATGGGATTAATTTCTTTCTGTTTGGCTAGTACAAATAACTGCACATGAAGAGTTTATGCAATAGCAGAGGGGGTTATTTTGTCTTGGCAATGGTTTTGTCTGGAGCGATGGAAGAAACTGAGGTAACATGAATATACTGTATTTAGCTTTCTTCATCCACAGAAGAAAAACCAGCATTTCATTTGGCACTCCCTACTTATTAAACTGCTCTTTGCAACTCCCAAGCAGGCCAAGCACCATTCCTCTCACCTCACTCCTCCTTCCTAAAAGAAAAACTCCAAGAAAAAGCTAACACAAAACCCAGAAATACAAACCAAATATCCCCCAAGAACCAAGTACATTTTTCTCTCTTTTTCATTGTTGAGTAAGTGCACTCAGAGGTTATATTGGTTAAACCATCCTCAGCCGGTTTAAGTTTACCTGCCTTGAGTGAGTTCAGTGAGTGAGTTCTCAATTTACAGCAGCTGAGAATCTGGCCCTTGTTAGTAAAAGGTTTAAACAATACAGGATCAGCCACTCTTCAGGACTGTGTATTCTCTCTGACCCTGGGATTTGGTGTCTAGAAGGTTGAACTGGTTGTCCATGGGAAGTGGTAAGTGGCAAGGAATGGGTCCTCAGGGCCTCCTCTGCTGAGCAGCTGCTTCTCAGAAGGGCTCTTACCGTTTGGGCTACCCAAAAGCACATTTTTGGTATTGTTCCATAGGAAGAATAAGCTACTGTCTATCTCTGCATCTCCACCCCCTTTTACTTGTCCTGTGAAGAGGGATGCTGCAGATGGCAGCTTTGCTGTAAGAAAGGATACCTGTGCTTGACATCCCACACCTAAGGGAGCAGAACTGTGCTTGGCACTGGTGCTGACCCCGTGCCCTTGGCAGAACAGCTTCTGCAATGCCACAGCCAGAGTTCCTGTGGAAATACGGATGCTACAGGTATGTTCCCTGTGGGTTGCTCTCCACGCATTCTTGAACCTCTTGTAGAGCCTCAGCAAAGCTGGCTGAGGGAGAGGTCTCCAAGCTATTTAATTCCTACAAATGTATGGAAAAATACAGAGCCAAAGAAGAAAAGAGGCAAAAGTCATGCATACACAGCTCTTTGTAACCAAGGGACCTAGGGGCCACATACATATCTGACCAGAGAGAAATGAAAAAAAGCTTTTTATTATAGTTTTACTTCTATTTATAAACTATCAAGCGCTGGGGTGCAACTGAACATGTAACGTTCAAGTAATACATTAGACCAAAGGAGTTGGGTTTTTTCTGCTCTTGAAATTTCTTGGAGCAGATCAAAATGTGGTTCTATGCTGGCTTTTGGTTTGTCAGTCTTTTGTGAATGTTTTTTTTTTCCTATTTTGTCAATCCCACTGGGAAGTAATTTGATGCAAGTAGCCCACACTGAGCAGCATGGCCTCACCACCACTGAGCAGATGGGTTATGTGTTTGGATGAGTGAGAAAGCAAGTGCATCTGGCTCAAATGTCACCTCATAATTTCAAATTCCTTTTCCACTAACATAATTCATATAAGAGACTTGGAAATGCATTTTGCACAATTTATTGTTATTCTCATTTGTATTGGAGTTGTGTGGCATGATCCCAGAGAAGACAGGGCCCAGGGTGCTTAATTAATTAAGGTTTAGACCTTGATAGATGCAATCTATTTGAGTTTATAACTGAGACAGGTAAGAGAAGAGGAGGAAATGGAAGCACAAAGGGCTAAAAGGACTTGGTCAAGGTCACATCTGTGTAAGTAAAACTTGATCACTCAAATGTTCATGGCAAGTAAATATGAAAGGAGAGCAGTCGGCCAAAGTAAATTCACTTTAAAACCTGAATGAAAATAATCAATAGTATTCACCCACTGTGTCCCAGATGCCTGAATCAATTTGATAACAAACAGTTTGTTCCCTTTTCTTAGTTATTTATAAAGAAGTGGCTTGATTGCCAGTGTGCCTAATTCCAGCCATATGCCAATTCCCTAATGGTAATGGAGCTGCACTACTGCATGCCAAGACTGAGGCAGATACTCAGCTCTTTCCTGCTAGATTTTTCCCAAAAGATCGGCAGTCAAATCCCTGTTTAACGACTATCAGACAAACATATGTGCTGCTTCGTGGATCCACTTTCCATTCAGTGTAAACATGTAACAGTAGCTCGGTTCCTGCGCCGCGGCCGTGGCCCTGTTTGTAAGCACGCGCTTCAGGCTGCACGTAGCTACACGGGCCCGGGGGCACTTGGCTGCTTGCTGGGAGCCATTCCTGCTGTGGCACCTGGGACTTCTCCTAGGAGAGCAGTGTGCACCCAGTCCCTCTCCCAGGAGCTGGCTCCATCAGCCAGTGCCTGCTGGAAGAGGCTGCAAGAGGGCTGGGCTCAGCAGGAGCTCTCTGGGCACACAAGGACAGCTTCCTGTGGAAAATGTCTGGGTGTGAAGAATGCCTTCCTGTGGAAAATGTGATGCTGGTGCTCCTGGTCTGTCAGCTCCAGGTGGCTCCCCAGGCACAGCAGCTGGGCCCGTGGGAGAGGCAAAGAGAGCTTTTACAGAGACACAGGCACAGATTTTCTACCAGACACTGCCACAGCTGTCCTGCAAGGCGGTCTCACTGTGGCACACACCAGGCTGCAGGGACAAAACCCAAAAGACTCTTCTGGCAAATCAGATCATGCCCCAGATCAATTGGGGACAGGTATGTCAAAAGCAGTGGGATCTCTTTGCACTGGGTGATGATTAGGCCTATTCTACATAACTCTCCTTCAATAGGCTATATATTACCTTTGGGCTAACTGATGAAGTGTATTTTTAATTTTTTTTTTTCATTTCCTATTAGATTACATTTACTTTTGAGATAACTGCTTACTGTTTAGTTGAAGTTCTCAAAATGGTCATTCAATTTCAGTTTGTTTTTTTCCAAAATCAACAAGAAATTGAATGTATTTTGGAGTACCGATTATTGGTGGGACAAATACACCTTTCTGGAAGTTTTTTGTCCCAGTCTACCAGCTGAGCGCTATAAAAATCTCCAGAGCATGTAATATTGTGAATTCATGATTGCAGGTCATTTGGTCCAAAACATCAGCCATCAGATATTTCCTGCACTAAGTCACTATCTGCAGAAGAGTTATTCACTAGGTCTTTGCAAATTCATATTCTTTTGCCCATCTTGCTAGATTCCATAGTGCTGCTTTTCCATCTTCTTTGAAAATTAAGTCACCATGTCAGTGATTCATGTGGAAAATAACAACATGTGCATTTCATCCTCTTTTGGCTGTGTTGCTCAGGTAAAGGAACACCCTTTGCTGAAAGCAAACTAAATCATGAAGGTCTGGACTAACACTGTTGCAGAAAAAGGATATTTTTGGTACTAAAACTCCTGGGGAAAAAAAAGCCAGATACAGCCTGAACAGCTGAAACTTGCTATGCTATGTATTTGACTTGCATGGGCATCTTCATTATTGAAAGTTCAAAGAAAACTGTTTCCTCCTATGCTGTGTCTTCTGTTCTGTGCAGGGAATGAATAACCTATTCCTTGCTTCATTCACTTTGTAACTGCTGCTGCTATTGCTGTTTCCTGTAAGAAACCATGGAGTTGCACTTGGAATATTTACTGTGTAATTAAAGGGTGTAAAATACTGTCACTATAAGCATCTTCCCTGTTAAACATACATGGTCATAAAATATTAAGGGAAACTAGATCAATCTATTGAAGATATTCACATACAAAAGTGTTTTTTGTAGGTCACAGGAATTTATAAGAAAATATACTGCATATTATGGAGCTCTGAGCTGTACAACCATTTTATATCCCTGTGGATGTGGCAAAAGTATGCTCATCAAGTTACTGGCACACAGCTGAATTTTTACATAGAAGAGTAAAACTTGGTGTTAAATAATGCCTAAAAGCAAATAGAAAGCACCTTGTCTCCTTCAAATGGCATCCTCCCAGGAAATGCAAAAAAATCAATATATTATTGTAGCTTATGATCTCATTTAAGTGATTCAACACAACAAAATTTCAATGACATTTCTTTCTTCTGTGGCTGTTGACTTGCCTTTTCTCTCTGAATGGCAGTACTAGATTTGGAATTTTTTTTCTTTTTCCTTTCCTTAGGACCATGCTGTGGAAGGCAGTCTGTCCTGGGGGGAAAAAGCATATGGTGTGTTAAACTGCTAGAGATTAACAGAAGCCAAAAAATTTGTGAATGCCATGGACTCTATAGCTCAAGTCTGGGGAGGGGAAGACCTGTGCCACATCAGGCTGGCTGGTCTGTCCCTTGGGACTCGTGGGATTGTCTCCTACCACAGATGTCTGTGTTTTCTTCCTAGTTTATTTTATGTTGATTTTTCACAGAACAAAAGCTGTACTTTTCCAGTTAAACTACCCTATAGCTGCCTTATACAGGAAGTGTAGATGGCTTATACTTCTCAGTCATACCAGTTTTTATGTCTGTCTGGATGGGATTATTGCTTGGGCCTCCAGAAGATGTTATACTTATTTACATTTGAGTTAAGCACTGATGATCCCCTCCTTACGGCTTCACTGCAGAAAGAAGGTAGTGGTGGCAGCGAGCAGATAAATCACAAAAGACACGCTTCATCTGCCTGATCTCTGGTCTCACTTCTGCCCTTAGAAATACTGCAATAGTTCAAGTTTATAGCCTTTGTGGATTAGAAAAGCACCCTTATGTTGTTGAAAAGAGAAAGTGTCCATAAACAGTGCTATTGACAGCTATTACTGTTGTATCACTGAAGGACCAGGGCTCATTGTGCTAAGTGCTGTGCAAATGTGTTTTAGAGGGCTTCCCTGCTATAAACAGCAATATTTTCGTTAGAAGCAGAAGGTCTTGTTATTCCTATGACTCTCTTTGCTCTATTTTGCAGCTCAAATAGCACATGGGCAGTCATGCCTTAGTAACAGTCAGAAGAACCAACTTAAGACAGACACATTTCTGTCACGTGAGTACTTCTTTCCACCATGTTTGGAGTTTTGCTGTCTTTACTCCAGGGGCGATTTGTCACACTCCATGTGTCCAAAAAGTAACCACCAGAAGCATACAGAGTGAAGAAACCTAAACAGGTTGAAACAACACTTGGAGTGTTTCTTATTTTCAAAACAAAATAATTGGATCTATAGCTTTTGATCTTTTAGAATAAGTATGTGGTCAGATTAATCTGTGACTGACACATTTGGAAGGCACTACAGAAACAGTGGAATTGGCAGATGCCTGTGACTGATTTCTAATCAGAAAACAGAGTTCTTCACTCTTTTTGTAGTTCTAGTCTGGTGATCCAGATTGCCCCTAACCAATACCTACCTAAGGGCAGAAAGATGCTGTAAGCATCCTAGAGAGATGGTGCTGGAGAGGCCTGAAAGATTAAACATCCTTTCTATCCCTGTTTTTTCCTTTTTGATTGGAACATATTTTCCTTCTCCCCTTCCTTTCTTACTTGACAACTCTTATTTACACCTTGCAAACTTCTTGCTCTTTAGTTTTAGTTACAATATTGCTGATTCCTTGATCCATTCGTGATCCAGGGCTCCTTTCAGTCCTTTCCAGCAATGCTACTGCCTGGCCAATTATTTTATTGTGCTGATGCATCTTTTTCTTTCCCCTCTGAGCAACTCTTATCTCACAACAGTCTCCACGTTTTCTTTGGTGTGTCCTTTTCAAAATGGAGAGTTCATAACTAGGTCAGCTTCAATAAGAAAGGTGAGTGTGGAGTGCTAGTCTGTGCTCAGGAGCCTCCTTGCCCCTTACAGAAAGACTCTCTCACATTTCCTCAAATTTAATCCGCTTTTAATGGCCTTACGTATTAGCTGCTAAGCTGTTTTCTTCTGGAGAGCTAGAAAAGGTAGCTCACATAGTAAGATGCTGGCATTTTGTGGTTAGGCACAATTTCAGAATGTCTGAATTTGTATCTTGCTCTTTTGGGTGGGTTTGGTGGATAGGACCACTTAGGAAACTTAGCCAGTACTATCTGTGTTTAAGAAATGAGAGCCTGGATGAGATTTCTGGCCCTCGAGCAAGTTTTCTGAGTGCCCTTGGGTGACTCAGTTGCTTGTCTCTGTTTCAGCTCACTCTCTGCCAGACTGATGTAATATTCCATGCCTAATATAGGTGCTGAGGAAATAAATTAATGAATGCCCGTGGAGCATGCAGATCATTGCTGTACGGATGGGTACCCCTGAGAGACACCAGCAGAAAGTTGCTGGGAACAGAGGTTGGCTTGCCAGGGTGGAGAGTGAGAAAATGCTCAATGAAGTGGACAGGAGTCTGGTGAAAGGAAGCAGGAGAGAGCCCAGAAAAATTAGGGCTGATATAACAAAAGGCATTCATTACTTGCTACAGAAACTCTAAAGGAATCTGACGTTTGGATGTTCCCTTCAAATTCGGACACTTGGAACGCTTCAATCCATCAAATTTGAGTGGGGAGTCTAAAAGTCTAAAGAAAGACCTCCTGAAAGGCACTTGCAGGCGCACAGAAAAAATCCATAGTCATACAGATTAATATAAACCCTGAAATTAAATAAGCATTAAACAAGCCCTGAAAAATGCACACAAACATATTCTGGTGAAAAGCTACATTGTGATCCTTCCTGTATGAATTATAGCCCATATACAATAACTGCCATGAATTCTGCAGGGAATGTGAGAATGTAGGCACCTATTCAGATTGGAAGCCATAAAAAAGGAACCTCTAATAACAAGTGGATCCTAACATTTTTTGAAATAACTAAAATAAGAAAGGGACCAGAGGGAGTGAATTGCATAAGGAGTGGAAAATCCTGAACCCATGCTGGCCCGAAAGAAGTATCAGAAAGAAAGAGATCCTTTAAGTAAAAAAACTCCCAAATTAGACCTTTGTCTGACCAATTCAATAAGAAAGGAACAGGGAATAAGGAAAGTCATTCAAATGTATTCATTAAGTTGCCAGAGAAATGCTTATTAAAGAAACTCTCGTCTTGATTCCTTTTTTGGGGAGGAGGAAAAGAAGAAGGAAGGGAAAGATTTTTTTTTTTTTATTTAACATTAATCCTTCAGAGGCATTCTTCCTATTATTCCTTCTATTTTGACTTGCTGCATTTGAAAAATATGTTGTCTTTTAAATAGATTTATTCATTTTAACAGCACCTGACATCTTTTGTCAGAAGTTCCTTCATTTTCCCAGTTTATTTCTTAACGTGTATTTGTATAAGTGGCTTCCACTGTATTAATTGATGTGTTTGTGTCTGTTCAGAGCAAATGCATTCTCCTCACAGGGATTTTAACAGGCATTTATTTAAGTGGGTTTTGCTTTTCTGTGTCTATTTCTGCTTGTTTTTCTGGTACAGAAGGAGACATTACTAACATGCAGCCGACATAATGAGCCCCATTAACTCCCAATTCAGCTTGCTTTTTGACCACCTCTCTTTTAATGACTGTACTTTTCTTGACTGCAAAGTTTGGGGAATAGGAAAACTGTTCGCTCTGCTGGATTTTAATACATGTTTACATCCTTCTTTGCAGAACAGCACCACCTCTCAATTAATGTTACTCTTAGCCTTAAAAAAGCAATTGGTAATAAATAAGTGCGAGTGTGTGTTGGAAATGTGTGGTGCAATCCAGAATTTTTACAAAGGCTGCTGAGAAATTTTAGAGACTAAGCAGCGTTTGTGTTCTAATATTTTAAAGCTTTTCCATTGATCTCCTGTTAACTGAGAAGCAAGAATTAACCTCAATGACAGTGCTAGTAGCTCTGCAGTCTATTTTGGCCTGTTCTTTAAGTAAAAAGAGCAACCTAGATGAGAATTTTGTGCTTCACTGGATATTGAAAGATGAGGCAATAAACTGCTAAACTTGAGTAATCACACACTCCCAGAGGAATGCCTCAAATGGGGTTGGTCAAAAACCTTGAAATTCTAGCCTTCTGCACACTGCCTGGGCTTTAACATTTGATGAGAGTCATTATAGTGGGGGACTGAATACAAGTGTCTTCTGATTACAGACCTTCCATTAAAAGTTCCCACCAGTGTGCCTTTCCATAGAGAAGCGTCAATGGGATTAAAATCTCAATTCACCCCAGTCAATTCTCCAGTAACACGATTTCATTAGAGGCAGGCAGGGAGGAAAATGGACTAGAAAGCACTGAAACAGCTGGTGTATAAATTATAAAGTGTACTTTCTACTAAGTGAACACACCTTCCGCTCAGCCACATTACTAATTAATGTGTAGGGTAGCCGATTTTATGTAAATTGTATTCTTCCTCTCTCCTGTGCTTTGGTTAACAACAGGTTCTTCTAAATCTTGGAAAAAGAAAGATTATGCAAAGCTATCATCATATGAAAATAACGTATTAACATACTGCCTGTGAACTGTATCCAATCAGTTCCTTTTCACTGGCGTGTGTACAAAACAATTAAAATCAAATTTATATTGCACTTCTTTAATATATTCTGGCATTAATATAATCAACGAACAAGTGTTAAAAAGTCTTACAGGCCTATTCTGCTTTAAAATGATATGTTTGTTCTCAGGGTTAGTGGATATTTTCAGCTTCTTTAAAAGGGCACTAAAATGAAAAGTTCTCGGCGTACGAATGCAACTCTGGCAGCCATCGGTTCATATGGAGCCTGTCTCATTCCAATGGCAGCCTGTTGTGTTCATTTTTTTAGCTGGTGTCTTTACTCCTGGACTTTGTCAGCTGTTCTCCATGTTACCTGCAGCATATTTGTTTTTAATTATTGGGTGTTGCTGAATAATAACTCATAAAGTTTATGAGACCACTGAATTGTCTGGATGGCCCGCAGGCTGGTTGTGCTACCAGCTGTGCCGGTGTCAGGCAGACACATGCCCAGGAGCTGTCTGCATGGCTGCCAAGGCCCAGGATTTCACCTGGAGACTGAAGGATGGCTCACATGCCATCAGCATATCCTTATTTTCCACATTTTGTGCTCTGAGGCTACATTTTCCCTGTTTTCCTTACCGCTTTTGGTGTACGCTCATGTGACATGAGGTAGGAAGAACTGAGATAATTCTGTCACTGCTCGCAGTGCTAGAAGATCTCAGAAACCAAAAAACTGGTGGGAGTAAAACATTTGTGTCATTCACAGGGGTGGATTGTCTACCAAGAGGTTATTTATTCTGTCTTTAAGAATATCTGCATCTCCCCAGGAGCGGTGCCTTGTCAAGCACCTCCACCAACAGGCACTCCACACTTCATCGGGCAGTTTTTCTCAGGGATTCTCTAACTTTGCTGTTTCTTAACACCTCTAGCTGCAGGTAAGCCCATTTCTTGTCCTCCTCACTAAGGGCACAGAAGAGATTACTCTCTTCTTGGAATTTGCCTTTTACTTATTTTGAGAACCTATCCTCCCTCAGACACATATACAGAGACTAATGCTAGTGCCCAGCCAAGATGATTCTTGAAACCATGATCATGAAGCTGTAAATGATTGGTTTTCCCCTCCCCTGGCAGTGCAGAACCTGCCTACAAAGACACATCCCTCTGAGGAGACCAAAAGAGAACGTATTTCCTAGGAGAAATAAATGAGTGAGATCCTCATACTGCTCTCTAACCTTTTCCTAAAGCAAAACTACTTCTTATGGCAAGAGACAAACTAAGCTGAGAACATAAGCTCACTTCAGTTTGGATAATAATAAATATCCTTTCAGAGGATAATAATAAACTGTGGAGGAAATGTCAGTGTCTTTCCATTAAGTGTCATCCTTATTTGTGATTTCCTAACAATTAATTTAGCCAGATAGAATGTGTGATTGGCATAATTCCATTCTGAAATGGCAGACTTGAATTCTTGAAACTATAAATGGTTGTGCATTTACATTATCAAAAATGGCTTTGGACTCAAACCATTTCTTTTTCTCTTCAGCTTTTTGCAGCAAAGCTATGAAATGAAGGTGGGCAAGGAAAGCAGAGGAGAGGAAAAAATGCCAGGATTCATTGCCAAGTACTTTCTTTTTGACCCTCATTTCCTACCAGGTGATTTGGAGTGGAACCAGGCTGAGCAGCTGACCGACAGTGTACCTCATACTAAACACCAGGTCAGACCTACTGCAACATCTTCCTCCTTGATGGTGTTGATGGCATAAATGGCATCAGCAGACTGGCCCTCAGCCTTGAGGCAGAGGACAGCTTCATCTGTAGCTCTTTATAGAGACAGAATAGGAGCAGAGGAGGTGCACATTCCTCCCTTGGTTGCAGTGGTGGAAGCCCAGAAGTGTCAATGAGAACGTAGCCAAGAAGGTCACCATACAGAGCCACAGATTACAGTGCTTATCTTCCCTGATTGCTCAGCACTCGAGGTAAATACTGTCTCTCTCACTCCCTTCAGTTCCAGCTCACTGTCAGATCCTTCCCCCCTGGCTGATGGACAGTTTGGAGACACTCTCCAAGCCTGTCAGGACTTGGTAGTGCTGCCATGGTGCTGTAACTGCTCACTAAAGAGGACAGACACAGAGCTCTGGTACCCGGGTGTGCTTTCCCACTTACAGCACCAGGAAAAGATGCTCTGTTGTTCTTTCTGAAATATTTTGCTGATGAATTTTGCCAAATATGGTGAACAAAAAAATCTCAGGACCCTCTGAAGGTGATCCCCCAAAAATGGCTTAACAGGGCTTAGCAATGGCTTGTCTGGCCATTTGCTGGTTTGCTCTTTTTGGAGGGAACAAACATATGAAAAGATAACTTGTAGTTAGTATTTTCTAGGCAGCTAAAAATGCAGATAGAACAGAGAAAAGAAGCTTCTCTTTCTTTGGGTGGTGTTACCAGGAAGGTTGAAAGGTGATGAATAGGTTCCTCAGTGATTTGGGGGTTGCACATCTTCAGTCAAAGAGATTCTCACATTCCTGCAATTTTTAAATGGGCTTTTTTTATGGTGCCATATTATTTGTACCAGTGTTTGCTGTATTTGTGGGAAATTATCCTATTTGTCTTCAGTGGATACTGCATAAGACTCAAAATGAGAAACACATCCATAAAGTTTGTTAGGGTTCAATATGTAATATTTTTAGTGATAAGGAAAATGAAAAAGATAGTTGTAGTTACATTTTAATTACATTTGTTGAATATGCACATTGTCTAGGACCTAGAATATCTCTAGCATGATGGAAGAAAGCAAAAGAATGGGATTAGAGCAGACGAAGAAGAGATCTCAGGCCTAAACAGCGATACAGAGAGGATAACCAATCGTAACAAAACCAAACTGAGATGGTTGAAATTGTTTAGCTTTAGGGGATGTTTAGTTTCTTCGCACAAATTGCCAGTAATAGATTTTAATTTCTGCATGTGTTCCCATAATTATTTTTTGTTCAGAAGTAACTGTGAAAATGAGTCTTTTGCTTGTGCTGCTATCAGGTCACTTCTGAAAACAAAGTGTATCTCAGAGAACAGCAATATTATTATTATTATTATTATTCAAAGGCTGCATGCTTGGGCAATTATGCAAACATTGTCCTACTGTCAGTCAGTGAAAACCTTTCCTAAAATACCTGGAACCCTTGAATTTATTAAACTTCTCATCTCCTCCTTTGGATGCCACCTTGCAAGGGGTCCACCTCCTGCACAAACCCACTCCAAAAGTCCCCCACCAGGTCATTTTATCATGCAGTTGTCCAGCTGAATGATGTTCTGCACTCTAATCACTGAGTACAAGCTTATATGTGCACAGTTCTGCAAACTCTGTATGCTCTTTTAGCAGAGATCAACTTGGTGACTCACGTGTTGCAAAAAGTGTGAAATCTACTGAAAGCAGCATTGCTTCCCTGAAGGAAATAAGCACAGTTTCTGTGGCCCAACCTCAGAGGCATCAGAGGCTGATGTCCCCTTTCCATCATGGCTGGAAGTTTAGGAGCACAATTCGTATGAAAACAGCTGGAGTAAAAAAGGCCCGGTGGAAAAAAAACCCTCAGAAACATACAAAGTGAAATGATACTGAATTTAACAAGAATTTTTTTTTTTTTTACTCCCTAAGTACTCTTAATGGGAATAAATGGTTTATCTTTTCAGATCTGTGTATTCGTGCAGAAATATACCGCTGGGAAAAGGCTGCAAAAGTTCTGGCCACCATGTAAATCCTGTGCTGAAGACTCACTTGGGAAGAAGAAAAGACACAAAATATTGTGTTGGCTCTCTAAGTAAAGGTAAGTGTTGTCCTTACATAAACAGTAATGAGAGCAAAGCTAAATGGTGCCCGAATTTTGTTCCAGGAGCACACTAGTGTTATGTCAGCCAAAGCCTTCATGATTTTATGAAGGTGGAGACCTTTTCTCCCTTTGTCTATTGTTACTCCCTGGTAAACAGGCATGTATAAAAACAGGCCTATATAAAAAAGGATGGCATTCATATCCTCTGTTTTGTGCCCCCCCCGGCTACACCCCATGTGTGTGGTACTCAAAAGGGCAAGTGTGTCCCACAGGGAGGAGGAATATTCAGCATTCCATGAATGGCTTTGAACCAGCTGCATATCACAAAACCACCCTGCAGAGCCTCTGGGCCTGGGTACTCTTGCTGGGACAAGTTCATCCACGACTGTATGGGGAGCTGCTTAATTGAGGCTCATTACTTCCATTTCCTACTGACACCGCGCACCCCGTGAGGCGCCGCTCAGGCAAGCGCCAGGGGCAGGGGGTTGAGCAGCTGCTGCCGCTCGCATGGAAGCGGGAGAGGATGAGGGATAACAGTGCCCTCACCCAGCACTGCTGCCTCTGTGGTTGGTAGCGCTTGCAAGCCGCTAATCTGACCCCCTAAGACAGGGGGATGCACCTGCCTCGGCCACCACAGGGCCTTTGGCCACAGAGGATGGCGCACTCCTGACAAACCGTCCCCAGCAGGTGTTGCCTTCACCCTTTGGGATCTCTGGCAAACTGTATGTTTTGTCCTTTTTTAAGAGGGTTCGTGCTTGGAAGGACCTCAGCTAAAACTCCCTATTTTAACAGGTAAAGTGAGCCATCTATTTTTTCCTTATTCAGGTTGTGTACCCTTTCTCTTCAAGGTCAGACAAGCATTCTTCCAAAGCCTCCAGGTCTGATTCTGTTTCTTCAAGCACACAAACTCACAGGTGGACATAGACTTCCTGTTCATTCCTGGTCCTGTGGAGGTCCTGAATCCCTGCTGAGAGTCTTGTTCCTATTTCCTTACAGACATTCTTCCAGTTCTTTGTTGATGTAGTACCCTTAGTTTTCATTGTTAAAGATCCATCATGGATTTTGGCTCCTACAGGTAAATATGCAATATCTTCCACTTAATGTCAACTTTTCCAGAGTACCACAAAAGCTGTTAGAGGAATTAATCACCTTTTGATTTCCATGGGGCAGTGGAAAACCTGTGAGAGAGAACTTAGGCAATGATATCTGTTATTATCACCCTTCTGAAACTCACCACTGCTGAGTGAAAATGAGCTTTGTGAAGGTAATCAATCACTGGCCACCACATGGGTTCCCTCACTATAACATTAAGGGTAAAACTCATCACTTTGAACAGCATCAACGCAGTCTTGTTTAACACCAATTCTCACTCACCCACTTCTGCAGAGGAGATGAAAGAGGGATCTGTTTACTCAGGACACTCTGGCTTTGCATTTCACCACTCCCAGTGCAAGTAATGACTTGCTGGACAACCATCAGACTGGCCAGGCAAGGGCTTCCTGTGCTGCAAGGTGGCATGGAGCCATGGCAGCTCTGCACATTGACTGAGATTATAACTACCAGCATCCCAGCCATAAAAGTGACAAAAATAGATACCATAGTATTACAGAGAGTTCCTTCCTTTGCAGCTTCTGTTAGTCAGGTAGTATGCAGTCAATTCATAGAATAAGAAATTATTTCAGAACATATTACATTATACCAGAACGTTGTTTCACTCCCAAAAAAACCCCCTACATAAGTTCCCCCAGAGGAAGTTTCAGGTGAGGGATAAACTCAGAGAGATGGTGGTGTCCATTGTGTTAGACTCTGCACATGGATCATTTGGCAACCCAGAGATGAAAGACGTGAAAGGACCGTGCTTGTGAGCCGAGGAGGTTTCTTCTTTGGCAGCACCTGAGAGCAGAGCTAAGCTGGTTCAAGGCATTCCAGTCTGGGTCTGTCTTCTCTGCTTGTGTGTATGTAAAGATGCCCAGGTGATTTCCATGGCACAGGCTTTGCAGCTATGCAGTTGCTGCATCCTGTCACTGGAGACTAAGAAGCAGTGGCAGGTCATCACAGAGAGAATTAGATCATATATTTTGACAGGTGAAGCTAAACAAAATGAAATAATTCGGCAGGAAGTGAAGCAAAAATGCAACAAAGGAATAGACTTGCATGAATATCAGGTTACCAGAGGGGGGGAAAAATGAAGATGGTAAATGTATATACAAATACATAAATACAGATGTTTTTATAAATCTGTTTCAACCTCAGCAGTTTGACTAGCTCAAAGTTCCTTGTCTCTTAGCCTGTTTGGGTAAGGCAGTGCTGCTATCACAGTAAATGCTTTCACTTCCTCACACACAGTAAGGGGACTGCAAGATCCCTTGCCAAAATCTCTTTCAAAGCTGAGTGTGAAGCGACAAAGTAATAAAGTCCACTTGAGTTTGGAGAGAGCCTAAAATAGGAGCTCTAGGAATTGCAAGCTGCTCTATTGGTCTCATTTTAGGCCCATGGACTGCACCGGTTTGTGGCCAAGTAACTGCTGATTATGACTGCTATTCCCAAAGGGAGGAAGGAGAAATGCTTGATGGGGAACAAAAGCAGCCGTAGATTTCTGAGGGTGTAGTCTTTTCCCGTGTGAGCACAGGCAGCTTTCTGTGCTAAGGAAACAAGGGCAACTTTGCCACTGGTATTACCAAGTGGCTAGGACTGTCTTCATAGTGTGTTGCTGGTAAAAAACACAGACAAGCAAAGGAGAAAATTTATCCAAAATTACAGCAAAGAAATGCGTTGGAAGAAGAAAAAATTGTAAACTACACAGGTGGCATGGAAAGCAACAGTGGGGTTTTCTCAGTAAAGATGCTGACAGCATAAAAAGGGAAAGGCAATGTGTCAACACAGCTGCGACAGGTCACAGCAGTGAGGGCCGGCCTGTTCGTGAGGACCGCTGCAGTGATCCTCAGGAACAGCACGCAGATGTGTGGCAGTACCCAGCCCGAGCAGGTTGTACCAGCCTGCAAGCCTCCAGCCAAACATCCTGCCTGTTAGTGGTACATGTCCCTCGGCTGCACGCAGCAGACACAGGCCATCTGTGAGGGAACAGGATCCCCTCCTGTGCCTGGGCAGCGGCAGCGCCCGGGGACCTGCCGGACACAGGCTGGCGCAGAGTCAGTTCCAGGGTGACAGGGTCACAGCACCAGAGGCAGCTGGGAGAGCTGGCTGTGATACCTTGATACCCAGAGCCCTGGGAGGTGGCCTGAAGAAGCAGAGTGTCCCGTGTCAGTGGCACTGAGACTTCCAGGGGTTGGGCTCTCCAGGATGAGAGCAAGCGGGAAGGGCACGTGTCACCCAGGTGGCTGAGGAGATCATGGGAAAATGAAAAGACAGTTTAATGTTGCATGTGTTCAGACAGGTAAAATTGTGATTTGGAGACCTGAGCAGAGACTTATAATATTCATAGGTTTTTTTTCTTTAAGACACTGGGGTTTTTTTAATCTGTTCTGAAAATATTGTGTGTTTAAGCACTTTGTTGTTATTCCTGCTGTTTAGACTTTCTCATGTATGCATAGAAAAAATATGCTAGTTATCTTGTTTACTTGGATGAATTGTTATCTGATGCTAACATGAAATGTAGGCAGAGTCCTGCAGGAGTCATCCTTTGCTCTAAGTGTGCAGTCTTATTAATCACTTTAAAATGTTTCATGGCTCTCAGAGTTGCCAAGATCACTCTTTCAAATCTGAACCAAGTGCGAAGCAACGAGGTAAGAAGGTGCACTTAATTTTAGAGAGTCTAAAATAAGAGCTCTAGGAATGGTAAGCTGCTCTATCCCTCTCATTTCAGGCCTGTGGACTCCACAGGTTGTGGCCAAGAAACTGCCAAAATCCAACAGTTGACTAAATTTATACCTGTGTGTGCTATCAAATTTCGGCTATTGCTGGCCAGATTGTGTAGGAATGCAGAGATGGGAAAGGGGGTCATTTCTGTCAGCCAGGGTAAACTAACATCAGACATGATTTTAAAAATAACACCACTGTGGAACTTGCCTGAAACAAACCTCAGACTCACCCTGATGCAGAAACACTACGTAGCTTCAGGGAAATAAACAACCAACTGCCCTTAAGCCTGTGCAACATGAAAGGACATTGCTGTTCTTCCCTGCACAAGTAGACATGAAAAAAAAAGGGACAATTACAAGATAAAGTATTACAAAAATACCCACTTTTAGGATCTGTTGTCACAGCTTAATTCAGCTGTGAGGGAAGTACCCTTGGTATTATTTCTGTGTTCAAATGCTTGAGGCATTTATCAGCGATATTGATGTGGAATGCTCATGAATCAGGTGGAAGATCCTGCTTAGCTTGCCTCAAATTTTAGGCCAATGGTTTTTGAAGACTCCTTGAAATCCAGCCAGGCCAGGCTTTGTTTCTGACAAGGATCTACCCAGCTATTACCTCTATACATGGATTGGTAACCCAGAAAAGTGAACAGCATAGGATTTTCAGATTTAACCTGACTTCTGCTCTGTCATTTAAGGGTAATTTTGCTTGTGTCCATGCTTTTGAGCAGAAAATTAATGGTTAACTCTGCAGCCATTCTTGTAAATAGGCCGCTTTTTTTTTCTTTTTTTTTTTTTTTCAGAATCATAAATCTTGCAGAGAAATGAAAAGCAAGAAAATAAAGACGTATTAGGTCCACATTTTCAGATATTCTCGGTGGACTTTTGCTGTGTGGGAGCCATAGAAACACACAGGCTTTCTTCATCACCAGCAGAGCTATTCAGCCAGAAGCAAGGCTGATTTCAAACCAGTTTTTGCCTCAGACTGCTGGTGCCTCCAACTGAGATCTGCTGGAGGGTGCTGGCTTAATTATAAAGTATCTCCCCTACAGCTGCAGAACACTAATCCTGATTCACCAGAATCCAGTGCCTTTGTTTGGTTATAGAAACTATTTTTTGGATCTTTTGGACTTAATCTAGCCCCGACCTAAGCAATATGATGGATCTAGAGTAGCCATGGGACACATTTCATGCTCTTATTTTGCCTAGCCAGGACACCTACTCTTTTTGACATAGCTGTCTACAAGGCTGTCAGCCAGGGTTACAGTGACTTCAGCTCAGCTCTATGTTGCTATTTCAGCAGGACATGAGGTCTTATCATGTAAATTTTGTCAAGCAGGAAGTGATTTTTCTTCCAAGGGAAGAACGTTGTGTGGCAACAGTCTCCTGGGACATTCTTCCCAGCAGCATCATGTTGTCAGCACAGACACAGTTTTGTGCCTCGATGCATTGATCAGTTCCTTTTCTGGATGGCAGCTTCTCCTAAATCAGTGGCTTCTGGGAGGGTTGGACTGGGCCCTTGGTGAAGGGTGGAAGGCAGGTTGTGCTCTGTGTGAGCCAGGACCTAACTGTTCCTTCCTCAGCAGTGAAACAGTGCCCATCTCTCATTCAGTCGACAGCCATTACCTGCAGGCATTCCAGTTCTGTGTGAACCGTGAGGTCTGCGGCCCCAAAAGTGTATTTCAACATTTGGAAAAGACTTAAGACTAAATTAGGCAGCACACTGAAAGGATTTAGTTTTTCCAGAAATTCTTGTGACTTCTGTAACATTTCTACCTTTACTGCTTAGACAAAAATAGCTTTTTAAAGTTGAGGAACTTCTTGAGGATTGAATGTGACTGAACTGAGGAGAAAAAGAACATTCTTTTTTCCCAGAAGTTTTTCAGGATTCTTTCCACTGTCTGTACAGTAAATGTTTAAAAAATCATTGAAATATATATTTAGTTTAATGTGATATAGATTTGTTACAAGTCTAATTAAAATATGAAGCCACTGCTTTTATATTATTTATAAAACTTCTTAGAACACAGTATCATAAATGAAACTGATTTGGTCTTGAAGTGCTACAGGTCAAGCCCAGGTCAAAGGGGCCCTGATTTATTTGGAAATTCTGAATGAAAACAGAAGATAGGTATTTATTATTTTAAAAAATAATTTCAGCTCTCCCACAATCTCAGGCACTGAGGCCATTATAAAGGAGAATGAATTTTGGTGCGCAGGTAGCAGATAGTGTTTCGCAAAACTACTCTGGTGTTATATTAAAAGCTTAAAATCTGTACACCAGAATTGCTTTGTCCCCCCAGTCCACGTTGTAATTTTCAAACTTATGGAAGTTATGAGAAACTTCAACCCGAGGTAGGAGAACCCTCTTTTGGAAACCTAAGGCCTGACTTGTATTTGTATTAAAACCCTGTCACACTACCCTGTAACATTAAGTTTTTTAAGTTTGTCTAGTACAACCATGAGGTTGATAGCTTCTCTCCACTCATCTGCATTTAGGGATGACTGTGGTTTTAATGAAACAGAATATTCCAAATACTAATGGATCTTAAATTACTTATTCTTACCAAGAGGTACTCCAAACAGCACATTTGCCTCAAGTGTGTGATACAAAGTGATGAGTTAATTCATGTACTTGTGTCAATTGCTTCAAGATACTGAGAATTAGCTGCATTAGTGATATGCTTTTTTTTTCTCCTTGTGCTTTACATATGAACAGGAAAGTGCATAGGAGTGGAGATCAATTTAAGCTCTACTGCACAAGGAGGGGAGAATCTGGTGATGGTCCTACAAATGTCATTGACAAGGTTGGTAAGTTCTTTCTTTTTGCGTTTTCTTGCTATTCCTTGTACTTAGGCTTCACGTACTTAAGATTTTTGGAGTAGTCTGTGGCAGCAAAACTTCTGATTGCAGTGAATTAACCAAGAATAGTTTGTCTTCTGGAGAGCCACATCAAATGGAGCTTGAAAATCCCTCCTAGAGACCTGCACCAAAGCAGCGCTCAAGTTGCTCTAAGGAGCTCTCCTCCATCTGGACTCCCAAAACCACCAGCACCATGTCCTGCAAAAGCAAGAAA
>VXBT01006375.1:40000-52062 GCA_013400235.1 Oriolus oriolus
TCTACTCCTTCCATTTGATAAATTATACATATACCTTATGTGTATAAATATACATTTCCTGCATACTACATTTCTGCAGATATTTCTTGTTTGTAATTGAGTATATTAAACAAAGGCAACATAAAAAATGAAGAGAGAGTCAGCACTGTATATTGCAGAAAGTGCTTGCTGATGTTAAGCAATTTAAAAATAAAAACAGTAGCCTAGGTTTATAGGACAACTTAATGGTGCTCTCTAATGATAAAAATGAGCATGTATTAGTGCATAAGAGTAAGGGGAGAGATAAGATTCTGACAGAAAAGCAAAGGACTGAGAATCAGACTCTGTGCTTGGCATTGGCACATATTTATGGTTGAGTGAATCACTTGTCTTCCTCATGCCACCTCAGCAGGCAGAGGTGGGACCCATGTTCCAGTCCTCTCTTCCAAGCTACCCAAACCTCTGTCTCCCAGGACAGACCCTCCTCCCCGGACTGCTGAGTATCCTAGTTGGAAGGACTTTCTCCATCCTTCTCCTGAATGGAGCTCTCCCTATTTAAACTGTCATGAATACAAACCTAGAGACAGGGAGAGAAAACCCTTCTTTTCTAGTCATCTGACATGGGGATGAATCTCTGTGCCAGCGGTGACAGATTAGCCAAAGACTGTTCAGTGTAAAACACAAAGAGAATCTGCAAAATAGGGAGTGGTCACCAGGATGAGTAACCTGTTCTGTCACCTGGAGTAATGCTTTCTGCTCCAGCCCAATGATTTATTAATGATTACACATAAATTAAACAGGAGAGGTTGCAGGAGCGCACCTTAAGCCAGAAGAGACTATTTGATTGGTTTGTTGGGTCAGGTGACATCTTCTCAGGCACATGAAAGAACCACACCAGCTCTGCCATCTGCTGGGACTGATCTCAAGGGTCCTGACGGTATGTTTTGTTACAAGAAAGAGAAGTCAAGCTGTTAGGGCATATTTTGAAGAAAGATAGCCACTGCTGCATTTTGTCCCACATGTTTGCTTGCTTGTAGTGTGAGGTGGGTATGTGGAGCTGCATGTTGGAGTCAGCAAAGCCAGCCCATTCCTACCCTTTGCCTTCAACAGGCTGCCCTTGAAGTTGTGCACCAGTTACTGGACCATTCTTTAGCCCCGGTCACTGGCATAACCCACGTAAACAGAGAAATAAATGACAAAAACAATAAAAACAACCACCATTCCAAAAGAGGGAGTGGGGATGGGTGGCCAGGGTTGTGTTAGCCCAGGTTACACTCCAAGTTTATGTCCAGTCAGCCATCTAGCCTCTATTTTCTAATTAAATGTTTGTGCCAAGAGCACCTAAGCATTTATGAAAAGTTTTATCAGCCACCTGACTTTTGCTTTGGTGCCCAAGAGACTTGCTAGAAGCATATGGAAAACATGCCAGACCTGGATTAAATTCCAAGTCTCCCTAGTTCCAGTCTAGTTCTTTAGCTGCAAGACCTCCTGCCTTATTTCCAAAAGTTTTATTATATCCCCTTGTCCCTGGTATATGTCGAAGTCATATTTGCTTGAGAAAAGCATCCATCAGAGAAAGGGCATGTGAGTAATTATATCATGTTATTGCATGTGGCAAATTAACTTGTCGCATGTTGAAGAAAGAAAACCTGGGGTTTATTGCTCTTGCCTGAAATGGAACAATGTCCTTGTGCAGTCTGAGTCTCTCTTGACTGAGACCCCCTCATGTGATGCCACCTGCATTACTGTGGGCTTAATTGCAACACTTTTGTTGCTGTTAGTTGCACTTATTTGCTCTTGAGCATGTCATATTGCCCTGGCATGTTTTCTTTTTTCAGACTTAACACAGTGCTCCTGAAGCCAGCTTAACGGAGACTGCTCCGCTGAAAGCTTTCTGAAACCGTTCCGAAATTACGATGCATAATCTCTTGAAATTAAGTCAATTCAAATGTAAGTTTAATTTGGCACCTTCCACTTAACTGATGCCTAGTGTACAAAAAAAATGCTTCAGTTAAGTACTTAAGATGACATTTAATTGGTCCTGAGTATCACACTACTCTGTGTAAAAAATCTCTGTAGTCTTTAAAAAACTTTAATCACTTCCTTTCAGTCAGGGTTAGATTTCTTAGGTGTATAAATGCTTTAAAGTGAGACCCACCAAGAAATTTATTCCAAACACCACAGCTGTCCTCAGTGCTTCTTTTTACCTCTTGATAAGTAAAGGGTTTCTTAGTTGGAAAGAGTTTAAAAACTATCAGGGACAGCTGTTGCTGCTGTTGTTGTTGGTTTTTTTGGCTCTAATTAAATGAAGGCAGGGAAGCACCAGTAAATAAGCAGCTGAAGGAAATAAGGAATTCTCATTGCTTCTGAGGAAACCTTTTTTAAATGGGCAAGAGGGTTAGCAGGCTCTTTTACTGCTTTCTGCTCATCCTGCACAGTTATAGCTCACTAGGCTGAAACTGGAGTACCAGACAGAGAAGTGGAAAGTTATCCAAAATTGCTCGCTTGTTTAAAAGTAATATATACATTATTGTTAGTCATTCCATGGCAGTAGATCCTGCAGCCACGTTTCAGTTAAGTGTTCTTCCACGGGCACGTTCTCTTTCTTGTTTCTTTTTTGCCAGTAGTGTTTCTTTCTAACAGTATTTTAGTGCTTAGATGGCAAGCTGTATTTTATCCATATAATGTTTAATTTAATAAGGCAAAATGTGATTATTTGGATTAATTAGAGCATGTAAGAACTCTGCATGTATGCACTTTTGATAGTCACTTTTAAATGCGTGCTTATATGTATTGATTTATAAATATTTGAGGTATATTTATGCAAATTTGATATACTAGCAATGCGAGGCATTATAGATCATTTGCAAGAGTGTTGTAGTGTGAATTCACATTTAGGCAGTGAGCAGCATTCATTAAATGTCCGTGCTTCAGCTGTGTGCTTGCAGGGTGGTATTTTTTCCTGTAAGGCTTAGCTATTAAATCCATTGTAAAATACTGCAGACTTGTATCTCAGCCTTTTTAAGTGATCACTTGAGTCCAGTGACTGTTTGGTATGGAAGCTATAGTCAAAATATGTCTATTTAAAACAGATGTAGTCATTAGGAGGCCCTCCAAACTGTGCTTCTCAGCTTCTTCTAAGTCAAACAACTTCTAAGTCAAACTTCTTCTAGGTCAAACCATCTCCTAGGCAGGTTCAGAGACAGATGATTATCCCTGTTTCCCTACATGCCAAGTGTGACCACACTGCTGCATTGACAGGGGGCTAGTGCCATAAAAATAGGACTCATTACTTAGTTATCAGACAAGTTTGTTGCCATTCATGCTCCTCATTCTGTCTCACTCATGCTATTTAAATGCTGAGCTAAAAATGAGTATTAGTCCTTGCTTATCAATAGGCACAGTAAGGAATTTTACTGCCCCAAATGCTACCCAGGGTTAGTTTTGGATGGCTATTTGTTGCATCACGTTGCAACAGCCTGGACAGAATGCCACAGGGAAGGTCCTTGGGGCCACTGTGATCCCAGAGAAGCTGAATGCCAGTGCCTAGGGTGAATTTAACCATGGCGTGATAAGCAGGAGGAGTGGGCTGTAATAATCTTCTGTGAGAGAGAGAAAGAGCAGAGCCTGAGCAAGGCCTTGCCAGTAACAGAAAAGATTGCTTTCCAGACTGCCCCAACCACGACCTCAGGATAGGGATTTCTGACTGACCCTGTGCCATGAAGCATTAAAAACGCAACAAAATGATCCACTGGGCTCTCACTTCTTGACCTCCCTGCAAGCACAGGAGCTTTTCTAGCTCTCACTGAGAGAATGATATCATTTCTGTAGTTATCTTTATGGCTTTCAGACTGAGTTTCTCACCTGCTTAAAGAGAGCTGTGGCAACCACTATAATTTCTTCTGGTTATTTTCTTGTTTTAGTCCTTGCACTTCTGTCATTTGCTGATGGGCCAGAATAATGTGAAATTACCCATCTGATTTCAGTTGTCTTTTCCTAGTTTGCCATTTCATTCAGATGTCCAACACATGGCCCTTCTGTAGGACTAGGGGAGTAGCTGCCATTGTGTACAGAGAGCAGGCAAAAAAGGGACAGTTTTTCATGGGGAATGGACTTGGTGCTCTACAAGCACAAAATGTCCTCGTCTCTCAGGCCCTGTTACAGAAATCACCCCCTTCTCTAAGTGTCTAGCATCACAAGGGAACAAAAGCAGTAAATCTGGGTTTGGATATAGGTCTGGGTAGAGCTGTGTCATCTTCCCAAAGCACCTCTCTAGGAAAAGCTCTGCACGACACAAACAGGTGCTGCCACCTGCAAACAGGTGCTACAGGTGTGTTCCTGGTGCTACAGGGCAGGGTCTGAAGGGCATCCTCCATCACCAAGTAAAGCAAATGGTGTGTCTTGAAGCCAAAGCTACCACTGCAGCAGAGTTTCAGCGGTGAGGCAATTTGAGTTGCATCCCTGTACTGACTCTAGAGTTTGTCAGCATCACCCTGCTGCCTGCATGCTGCCCATATTACAGCTATTCTATGCTGCTGTAGTATGGAACATTATGATCAGCCTCTGGATGCTCCTAAGTTAAGGCAGATCATCTTTTCCTCCTAAGAAACCTCCAGAATCCAGCTGCAGCCATAAAGCTGCTATCAAATGCAAGCTGGCCGCAGTTCAGAATTGGGGCCAATATTTTTAACAGCATGAAATTTTGTTGCAGGCCCTCCGAAAGAATTCTGTATATGAAACACTGAACTGGAGCAAAATCAAGACTGAAGTCCCCTGTGTGGAAAAACAGGTGAAGAAAAGGTTGGTTATGTTTGAGAAGGGGGATGCATCTCTCATATGTATTACAGATAGAGTCTGATGGCATTGATTTGGAGCAGAGGTGTATCTTTACTGTTGGCTTGTGTTCACAAATGCATTATAGTGTCATGACCTCTTTTGTCTGAGGTGGCACCAGTGGAACACACCAGCCATACCACTCTCATCAACAGAATCAAAATAACTTGATATTTTATGTTTGTAATTAAATCATAAGCTCTACCCACTTTGTATGGGCCTGAACTTCTACATGTACATTCACACTGCCACTGGTGGCTCTTTGTTTGCAGTACAGCAGCCTAAGAGTAAACGAAAGGCCAGATCCAAGATAGGAAGGCAAATTGGTTTTGCAAACATGGCAAAGAAAGTGTGTGAAATCAAATGCCAATATTAATGCAAGACATCTGCTCTCTGTTCCAGTTCTGAGCGAAGTAATCCAGTCCTAATTACACACTGCTGTGTCCTCTACCAGCTAAGGAGAATGGTGCAGCCATTCTTAGTACTGGTATATAAATTTCTTTTTGGATCTGATAGATACATTAGATGCAGGGGAGGCTTTTCATTTTTTGGCTGTCAGTTTCTTTGGGTAGCACAAAGAGAGGGGAGGAGAAAGGTTGCAGCAGGAAAAGATCAAAATCTTCCAAAAAGGACTCTGCTCCTAGAATAAAAATTTTTCCTAGAGAACTTTCCCTGCAGACCTCAATCAATATTATTCTCATCTGAGTGCACATATTATTCATTAAGAAATATTGGCAAGATGTGCACTATAGTGTATGCCTTCATTAGAGCCTCCACCTGCCTGCTTTTATCAGAACATCTTCCCTAACTTTCATCTTCATTGAACTTGTTCCTGTCTTTGGATTCAGAGAGAAATCTTGTAATTTCACAGGATGGATTTATTTTAAAACAAACAAACAGGACCAAAACATCCATCTCTTTGGTTTGTGCATGTGTTTTCTCATCTCACACATTATTGAATTAAGAAGATTATCACCATTAGATTCAGATTGAACTGGATGCTGACGAATTCATGTGCAAAACACAGCTCAGTGCAGCAGACCCTCCCTGACATGGGAATAGCTGGAATTCCTCTGTTGTGTGTTCAGCTGCCACACCATACCCTTTGTGTGCACCTACTGCTCCTGTGCCAGCAGCCATTTTCCTATGGAATCAACATTTTTAGATATGTTGTTAGAATGATGTTATGAAGACCTGGCAAATGTCATCCATGCCAAGTAGAGGCAAAGGGAGCCACAAAACACAGGGGACACTGGCGGTGTCTTAGGGTATTGTTATCACAAAGCAACATGAGCATGACATTGCATTTTATCCTTTCAATTAATGTGTTTCCATCTCCAACTACTCTGTGTCAATTTTGCCTGGACCATCTTATTGAAGAAGGGTACTGGGATTTTTGGACAATGTGTTGTGGTCTAGCTCCATGGCTGGGAGCCCTGTGTGCTGCTGCAGTTTAAAGAAGGGCTGATAGTAAGAGATCATGAAAAGGCAGCTCCGTGGCTCTGTCTCTGTTCACCCATCTCACATTTGATTAGTCTCTGCTTGACATCAGGCTGGGAGCAATAAGCTCTGATCATAACAGAGTATGTGGCAACAAGCCCGAGAGCTCCATGTGTCACTCCAGAACCAGACACTGTCTCACTGGGTTCCTCCATGAAACGACTGAGGCAGATGTACAGATGCCAGATTTGTCTTTCAGGTCTACCTACTGCACCCACCAAGGTAAGGAATAAAAGGCAGGACTATCTGCAGGAGGACACTGCAGTAGCAATGAACTTTGAAGTAGAGAAGAATATACAGAAAAGTCAATTATTGATCCAGGTGCAAGTGAGGGACATTATAAAAACACTGTCACTAGAGTTTGCTCATAAGTTTGGGGGTGTTTTTTTGTTGGGGTATGTGTGTTAAGGATTCTTTTCCATGTACTTTAAAGAAACTTTGCACAGGCACTGCTGTGTGAAGAGGTGGCAGAGTCAGAGTCCATGGGCTGGTTTGCTCAGAAAGGTTGGGCTAAAGGTGCATTCCTGAACTTTTGCTGAACTTCAGTGTGATATGGATTGAAATCACTGTTGAGACCTGAGGGACCATACGAGTGGAAGAACACATTTCACTTGAGCCTAGGAGAGTTTTGAGAGGTGGAAGGAGAAAGGAGGCTTCTATTGGGAAAGCATCTCCTCTATTTATGCATTTCCAGGGAAATCCAGCCTGTCCCAGCTCCTAGCCTGGGCCTCCTCTAAAGCTGTTCACTTGGGTCCTTAGACCTGCCCTTCTCCCCGCCCCCGTATTGGTACTGCGGAGACGCTGGCAGATCTGCAGGGTGTCACACCCAGCCTGATCCCCCAGCAGTTTATACCCATTCACAAAACCTTCCTGATGTCACTTTGTCATGCAGAAACTTCATGGAGTTCAGTGCAGCTGAGCTGTTCTGGACATGAGAGGTGCAGAATCTGCCCATTAAACTTGTTATGAAACAAGAAACAGACCAAAAATTTAGGTGTTGCTACTTTTATTTTTGAAAAAAAAATTATTTTTAACTTTTTGCTATGGAGAGGAGCACAAAACTTCTGAATAACTAATTTATCCATTGTAAATTGTTCTAAAAGGTCATTACAGATTGTAAAGCCTAATGGCTTAAAGTTCCAGCCTTACATCACAGTGGCAAAGAACTCATTCTCTAGAGGTTTTATTTTTGAAGCTTTACCATTTTCTTCTATCAAAGGAAATGCTGTATTTTTAATACAAAATTTTCTTTTTAAAAGGATAGCCTATATTTGTGAAAATATTTAACATTCATTTAATGCAAAACATAGTAACAGAATCGAGTGATTTATTTTCACAATGCATAGGCAGAGAAGTAGAGCAAGCCAGAGTTGAGAAATAATTGAGGTCTGTAGATCTCAGGTGTGTATTTAAGAGGTCCTTTGAACTGCCACCCGTGTTCTGTGTGAACGTAATTTTTCAGAGCACTTGTGATTTTCCTCCTTTACAGGGCTGCTGAACTGTGGTATGAGGTCAGGCCCATGGTCACTCTCTTCTGACACCAGCAGGGTAGGTGCAAGTGATTCTGAAATGGGCAAAAGTGCAGAGATGTTTTGTAGCTAATTTAGTACAGACCTGTGCAAATTGTCTTGGTTATTTGTGTGAATTCAAGAAATAAAATCCCTGTTTAAAACTGGCAGATAAAAGTCTCATCTGCTGAGAAATCTGACTTTGAAAACCACTGCTAAATTCACCACGTGCCGGCTAGTCTTTGGTACGGCCTGGTGCTGCTTCACTGTGGGATTCTGACTGGCACACGTGACTTAATCACCTTCACTTTTATTTTGAATTCTTTTTTTTTAATCCTGTCAGCTGAAAGATAAAATAAAAAACATATTAACCTCCCTGATGAAGCTTTATAATTCCCCATACTGAAACATTAACCAAGTCCTTAATTAAGAGAGACTGAAAGTAGAAGAATGCTTTTATGTCATTAGCTGGTTTTTGCTCCAGTCATCTGCCTCACTCAAGCATAGGATAATATGAAACCTCACGGGTCTGCTAAAGGCTTGACTTAAGTATATTGCGGACTTTGCAATTTAATAAGAATGGGGCGTTGTTCTTAAGAAACTTCATTTTCTCTTGCCTGTGCTCAAGCCAAAAGGAAAAAAGTAAGAGCAGCTAGTGAGCAAGAGCTTCAAGTTAGACCCAGAGGTCTGAGCCCTAGCCCTTGCTGCACAAAGGTGTGTTTATTCCTGCGTGCCTCTTCCCTCATGCACCAGGAATAGCAGGAATTACTATCAGACCAGCAACTTTCCTAGGCACAGCACAGCTGTTCTCTCTCTTCTGTAGTTTCTGCAGTATTGAGCGTGATGGCTTCTCAGAACTGCCTAGCCAGGGAGCGCGTGAGGCACCATAATTGAATGAAAACCAGTGCACATCAATGATGAACTGGCACCTCAGCAACGGTGTTGTCTGGTCCTCCTCCAGCAGCGAGCTGTTTTAGTGCTTTGTTCCAGAGAACGGAGGGCTGGGGAGCTGAGGCTTATTCCCAGACACTGATCCGTGTCAAGTTTTCCCAGGAACTCGTTATGGGGCTGGTTGCCTACACGAGCGCTCTTTAGAGGAGTAATCTAGCTGTTCCTCTCTGGTGTCAAGGTACTAAAAAAATAAGCGTGGTAAAATTCTTTGTATGAGACTTTTAATCTACTGGGTGAAGGAGGCTCAAAAATTACTGAAACTTTCTCACTCCTCTGAAATTACTCACTGAGCAGATGTAATGGGAACACACACAGGACAATGCTTCACCACACTAGAAAAAGTAATTTACGTAGAGTGGGAACCTTTACACTGGGGTTTGTCTCTTCACCTTATTAAAGCTGTAAACCTAAAAATCCCTGTGACTGTAACTGCAGGATTGCAGCAGACCATTCAAACTGCAGAATGTGTGTTTGGGAATGGAATGCTTTGGTGGCTTTGGCATTGTTTTTCTCCCCTTGTGTGATGCTTTCTCATGCTCCTACGCACCTGCAAAACTCTCTCTTGCTTTTTCCCTCCAGGTCTCTTCCATGCCCAGTGACCCCACCTCTCTCAGTTTGAGTGCGAACATCACTTCTGAAGAACGATACCAAAGTCAGTCTCTGTTTCCTCAGTTTCTTCCTGTTCTGCCCTTGGCATCCCAACCATGACCTTGAGCTCCAGCACATGCAGACAAACTTCTGCCATTCCGTAAGTCTGTGTTTAGATGAAACCACACCATCCCTGTGGGAAGCTCAGAATTAAGGCTTAAGATTTGCATAACAAGATCCTGAAATTCTGGCTTTGCACCCAAAAGTCTCCTTCGCACAGTGAGGAAAGGAATGGGCTCTAGGACCAAAAGCACGCTCAGAAATGAGTTGATGCACGATGTTCTCCAGGGTCAGTATTATTCAAGTGTTGCTATGTTCTTTCAAAGGAGAAAAAAAAAAAAAAAGATTCATGGAGTTGGAAGGACTAAGTTCCTGTGGGTGCAGTCTGTGCCACAGAGTGGAAATTAAAAACCAGAGAATTAACAGGGTTTGTTGTGTTACAAAGCTGAAAGCATTTTTATCCTTATATGTGTGTACTCACAGAAAAATATACTGCACTAATGAAACACAACTTTATGTTCCCAGTCATATTTATGGTTTGTTGCCTTAGCTATGGGTTTGTTTGGTTTATTGTAGGGATGAAGAGGAAGTGTTTGTGAGGTTTTTGATGCCTTTGGCTATAGGTGATGTGTACAAGGTGTGCCTTGAAGAGAGTGGGGAGAGTTGCCAAACAGGCAAGTTTAATAATGGGTATCTTGACACGGGTGAATGTGAAGATGGGGAACTGAGGACGTGACAGTTCCCGTGAGATGATCTCCCCTAAAAGATGGATCTTCCCTTGAGCACCATCTCCCCTGAAATCTATCAAAAATTGTCCGGCTCCCCTCAAGGGGAACCAGCCTGAAGAAAAGTCCAAAAAAAGGCAACATGTTGGGACCTAAATAAAAGCTAATAGATGAGCCGAGCTAATATTAGTTTCCTGATATATAAAGCCAAATGGATTAATGGATCAGCTCATGCATTGCCTAAGGAAACAAAAAGAAAATCTTCAATACTTCTGTGCACATTGAGGACATGAACAATAAAGGTCTTTAGAAAGTAAAAACCTAATTTGGGGGAATCAATTACTACTTCTTTTTTTCTTACCCTTTTTTTTTTATTTAAAGGAAGTTCACAGAGAGGTAAAACTTGGGTAACACGCCAGCCAGAAGTCATGCGTCTCAGACACCACAAAGATGGTCGATCTCGGTTTGCATCAGTCTTGCCCAGGCTCTTTTTAGCATTCCAGCTTCAGCTAATGGAAATCAAGCCCATTATGGTAAACGTAGGAAGCAAGTACCTTAATAGTGGGCACTGACATTAATTCAAATGGTAAACAATTCAGAACTGTTCCCAGTGCATACTAGATTATGTATCATCTTACCTGCTGCTTCAGAGGGCTACTCCTTTCACGGGTTTTTAAAGTACAGAAGATTGTCTGCCACGGAGTTTTCTGCTTTACTAAACTATTTTCAAATTCTGCTTTGATCCCCATCAGTCCTATATACTTTTTTCTTTTAGGTTTTGGATGCGAGCGCTTTCACTCCAGAACTGACACCATCGCAGTGCCAATCTGTTCCTTACTTTAAAAACAGAGAGGCAGACGGGGCAAGTTTAGCAAAGGCGAGATGTGGGGAAAAAATCTAAAGTGAAGGTAGAAAGAAAAATTGAGTTTATTTATACAGTAACACGTGTGTTAGAGTAATGCCTCCCTTCCTTGGCTATACGCTCCCCCATCTTCTCTCTCACACACATATATACACACACACTTTAACTGTGCTTTTGTGTTTTGTCAGAATTAATGAGAAAAGTTCCCTTGCCCTAGGGGTAATTAGTGTCCTTGGAGTTAAATAAGCTAATACTTAGACACCTCTGGCACAGGCAATTATGTTTGTGTATTGAATAATTGATTCAAAGAGGGGGGGAAGGGGCTGCTAATCAGATCTGAGCATAATGAATTGATTTAATTAACAGGGGAATCTGAGGGTCCCTGGGAAATGTGTGCATTTATTCAGCAGCAGGAGAGAGTGCAAAGCACATAAATTGAGAGAGAGAGCGAGCGAGCGAGGCAGGCGGCAAGTGCTTTTGCTTTCAGTGATAGGTTCACATCTTTCCTCCCTCCCACCCCCCCTTCCTTTGAATATAATTTTAGATTTAGAGTGAAATCAAGAGAAAAGCACTTTAGAAGCCTGGAAAGCTCTTGCAGTAGCAACAGCAAAGGGGAGAGAGGTTGTGAGCGACCACACGCGATTACATTAAGACAATTTTTGACAGCGCAGGTTGGGGAAGGACGGAGCTGGGGGAGCAGCCCCCGATATTGGTCCTCCCTTACCTTTTTCCTCTCCCCCCCCCCTCCCTTCTTCTTTGATCCCTAAACTGGCACTCGAGCTGCAGCGGCGGGGCCGGGGGCGAGGCGGCTGGTGCAGCAGCCCGGCTCTAGCTCTCCGGCGCGCAGCGCGGCCGTAGTCCGCCGCAGCCCCGCTCCAAACTCGCGTCCCGGGGCAGCGCCGGGGCGGCCGCGCCGCTGCCCTCGCCTCGGCAGCGCCCCGGTGCCCGGCCCGGCGCCTCGCCCGCCCCGGAGCCGAGAGCGGCGGCTGGAAGGGGAGCGCCCCAAGGAGCCGGAGCGGCGGCGGCCGCCCTCGGCGCCCGGGACAATGGTGCTGG
>VXBT01006375.1:52567-69733 GCA_013400235.1 Oriolus oriolus
TTTCCCCTGTTCTTTTGATCTGGACTTTCTCCCTCAGAACGGGGGGAGTCCGCCCGCCGCGACACCGCCGAGTGGGACGGGGCACGAAGAGCAATCCCGGGCTGGCTTGTGCGAGCGGCCGTGTGGGAGGGGGCCGAAGCGCTGACAACCACAAGGTTAAATGCTCACTGCCCCAGAGAGGTGCGTGGGGAGGGAGCTCGCTGCACGCTCGTCACATGCCTCTGGGCCCTCGGAGAATCCCCCTCCCAGCATCTTTTTTTCCTCCAGTTTCTTGAAGCCCTCTGAAGTAAACTGATGTAGTGTTATTAATGGGGTCTGTAGTGCTCCAGTGGAAAGCGCGTGTGTTGGAGGAGAGGGAATGAACTTACCTAACTGGTCAGGGAGAGACAACAGTAGAAAGACTTTTCTCATCCCTCGCCCCCTGTGCATTAAAGTAAAAACGTTAAGTAATGACCGAGGAATTAAACACGGGTAATTTCTTACTGGTGTGTGGAACAAGGTTTGTGTTTCTCTCCGACCTCACTTTCAGGGGTGACCTGCATTGCAAGAGTCCCCTGAATTTTGCTCAGCTGCTGGAGGAAAAGGGAGGAAGGGCTCTTAACATCTCTATTAATACCCCTTAATAATAATAACCGGGTGATGTCTTCATCCCGGTGACTCTCTGTCAGGGGGTGCCTGCCGACCTGTGTCTGTTTCCCTGTGATTGACAGGCTGCCAGCAGGATGCTGCCTCCATTGCAGGGGCGAGAGGCACAGGTGAGCTGCGAGGAGAGACCGAGATCTGAAGAGGGTTTCCTAATAGGGGTGTTTGGGCTCTTTCAAGTGTCGCAGACACACTCATTAAACACAAGGAGCTCGGGGCCGGTGTGGTGGTGCTGTAAGGAAATGAAACTAGAACCGCTGATTATCCAGACACTTCTCAACAGCCTCCTTCCAAGAGATTTCATGAGCGGCTGTATAAAAGGGAATAATGGTGCTGGATGGGAGAGGTAAAGAGGAAATTAGTGCGGGGTGCACTTAAAAAAGGAGCAAAGTAGGAAACAAACTGCTGATGAGAAGGATGTGAAGGTCAGAGCAACAAGGTGTGGTAATGCCTAGGAATCTCCTGTGCTGTTGATGGAGTAGTTATGCTCGAGGAGAAATTACGGTCACTTTTAAAGGTGCACTGGAGAAATGGGGGATAGGAGGTGAGACTTAGAGAAGAAACTCTTTTTATGAAGAGGTCATTTTACCTTTGTAAGTTTCTTTCTGCCTGATTCAAATAGGCTCCACTTGCCCGCTCATCAGTGAATGTTAAAAGGGGATGCTGGACCTGCACAGGTTACAAATGGACTAAAATGTAAGCTTTTGCTAACTAAACCAATTCCTTTTGAAATCAAGCTTGAATGAGCTTGTTAATAAAAATGGGTCTGTTTTACTCCCATAAATGGCCCTCTTTTTTTTCCTTTTATTTTTCTTTTTCCCAGAAGCTGGTCTGATTTTTACCATCTAAAAATCCCAGCGTTGTGGCTACTATCCAATTCTCCCCTTGGTTTAAGAGGCTTTGCCATGTAGGGTTTTTCTTTGAGGGGTTTTCTTCTTTTGAGGTCTCTGGCAGCACTGGGGGTATTCATAGTTATTACTGCACAGGGAAGGCAGGATTTCAGGATTACCCCTCCCAGAAGTCCTGGTGCATTGCAAGGAGGACACTTGCTGCCTTGTAGATATGTGCCCCTTGCTTTTGCATCCGTGAAGACTACTTGGGAAGCTGGGCCACGGCCACTGGCCTCAGAGGCAGCTGCCCACTCTTTCAGCTCAGGGCCTTAGGGCTGTGTGCCAGCCCCAGTGTGACACCAGGATCGCCCCAGCAGTGCGATAACTGCGCATTTGTGTTTCCACTCCGCGCTTGCGAGCGAAAAGCTTCCTTGGCAAGCACACTGTGTGGTGCCGAGAAGTAGTAGAGACTCAGTAATACTTTTCTGTGGGTCTTCACAGATATCATTGAGGATGAAGGGGCAGACTGAAGAAATAACAACAGTAATAATGTTTTTGACTTGATGCGTTGTGGCATCGCGTCAAGTTATGTCAGGGAGGTAACAGCATTTTGTATGTTTGAAGTGACATAATAGAACTTGACTGATGCAACATGACTCGATATCAGAAAATACTGGCTCACAGTGGAACTTTGGCAGGTATCTTCCCTGAACAAATGTTAGGAACTGAGAGAAGAGGGACGAGAGGGGTGAGGGAGAGAAAGGCAGAGAGAGAAAAACTTCAAGGCTCACATTTTAGTCAGCTCCACTGCATAAACCGCGGCAGAATTTGCTGTGGGCAAGCCAACCTACGCACCGTGCAGCGCATTTATAAATCTCGAGATAATGAGAGTTAAGATATTTCTCAAATACATAAATGTTTTGATTGCAAAGACCAGATTTCTGCTTAAAAAAGTAAACTGACATCAGGTAGCATGATTAATTCCAACAGATTGTGTTAATTGTAGTTGACTTAAATTGCTGTACAAATGTGTTGGGGGTTAGAAAACTTTTATTTTTAATTGTTGGTGTGTGAAATGAGTAAGCAGATAAAGTGTTTAAAAAAATCTGTTTGCACAGGGAGTAATCCAGCCTCTATGACATGATGGAGCAGTAAAGGAATAAAATGTACATTGATCCGGTACTGCGTATTTTTTCATGAGTGCATTATGCCTGCTAGTTTGCTCTGCTGCAGAAGTCAGCTGTGACAGACAGTGGCTAACTTCATTTTTATCAAAACCCTGCCTTTCTTGTAGTTACCAAATAGTGGAAGTTGAAACATACCATATATTTTGGGGTAAATCTGTCCTCTTTGAAGGTGACAGGGTTGAAAAGTACGCAGACAGAAAGACAAAACATTTTTGGAGTTCACCATTTTCTGATGGAGACCAATAGTATATTGAAAGCATTAAAGTGCCTCAAATCTAGAAAAGCCTGTGGTTTTTTCAGGTTTTGCATGGATGCTTTTAACTATTAGACTTTAATCTTTGGGATAAAGTCGTCCTCCTTTTTAGCTTGTGACACTTCCTAAAAGAAAGTGATTATTTATGGTGGTTGCACTCTTATGCTAAAATACATATTCAACACTTGCAAACTAGTATCACTAGGAAACAGGAGTTGTTGGAAGCACTAGATGAAAACAGTTCAATGTAAAATGATACATTTAACATCAAATATTCTCAAGGACTGTTAGGATTAAGTATTGTGAATGAAGGGGGAAGGAAAAGCCACTTCAGCTGGGGATAAAGAATCTAATTAAAAATCAGTATCAAGGATATATAACTTGAGCCCGCTATCATGCTCTTTAGAGTATTGCTGTATCAGTTGTGAAGGGGAGGAAGAAGTATCATTAAAGCAGAAATGAAATGTTTTCTCAGATTAAAAGACTGAGATGAGTGAAATGGTGCTGTTGATCTTGGTAGCGAAGCATCTGATCCCGCAATCCTTACGAGAGCCATTGGAGACAACAGATGACTTGTCTGAAAAAGGATTGAGAGGTGCAGGACGAAGCATAAAAGACATGGGCCCCCAACTTGTCACTTTATGTTTGGGCATCGATGGCATTTCTGAAAAGTGGAGCAGACCTGTAAGGGCTTGTGCCACGTTTCATTAGGTAAATTCATTTTAATATCGACCTAGTGAAAATGGAGCTGCATTCTCTGGAGTACACCCTGAAACTAACACCGACATGTGAAAACAAACCCAAAATGTTTGTGCAGAAAATTAGTATCAAGTTTTAGGTCTCCGGAGATGCGTGCAACGCGGCTGGGAGCAGCGGGGCTGGTGTAACGCAGCCGGCATCAGCTGCGGAGAGTTCTGAGCCTCTGACCTGCCCGAGCTGCTGGGAGGTGTCAGACAAAATCCCCGCTCGCAGGGGGCAGAGCTGGAGCATCCCCCATGCCCTGGCCCCGCGGAGGACAAAGAGGCGGCGGCGCAGGTGGCCCCGCGGCCGGCGGCACCTGGGCGGGGGCCGGGCGGGCTGCAGGTGGTGCTGCTGAGCCGGGAAGCGGCGCTCCGCCAGGAATCCCCGGCAGGAGCGCGAGAGGGGGCCCTGCCAAACGCGTGCATTTATTCATCGCAAGTGTGCAAGGCTCACCAATTGAGAGGCAGAGGCAGCGCTAGTCGGGCTTAGGTATTCTACCCTCTCTGAATATAATTTCGGATTTAGATTCAGCTTAAATCCAAAGGGAAAACACTTTATAAGGCTGAAAGCTGTGTAGTTTGCAACAGCCAGGGTTATGAGCTATCAAAGGCAATTACATTAAAATAGATTATACTGTGTAAATTGAGCCATTTAGAAGGTGAGAACCAAAGAAACAGCTCTGATCCCCCTCCTTTCTAAATTGCAGTTTTAGTTCCTTGCAATTCTGAGGCACAAAAGTAGGTGAGACTGCTTTTGTATCTGCAAAGTGCTTTATTTCTGAGTGTAATTCTAACTGAGTGCAATCTAGGTTAAAAGCTGGACAACTGGGTAATTAGAGCTCACTTGCTGCTAAAGGACGATCAGCTGTACCGTAGCTCATTTGTGTTCCCAGAGACTTGTTCTCCTCTCCCCTGAGCGGAGGCTGCTGGAGAAGAAGCATCTGTGCCCGGACTTTTCTTGATTGCGGAGATGATGGTGCTGGACAAGGAGGACGGTAGGTGGGCTGAGATTGTGTAAGCCTGTGCTCGGTGTCTTCTGTGTGCTGCTAATGTAGAAATAAATAGTTTTGAAACAGATGTGCGCTGTGCATTTCAGAGTGCTCTGCTCTGAGCTCTGATGTTTTTCTCTTGTGTAGGTAAAAGCATGCTTGCTCTTTATTTTTTTTTATCTCCTCTCTGACATGATCGGACAGCCAAGATGGGTTTACTCCAGGCTCTGTTTGCTGAAGGACATAGCAGAAACAGCTTGATTTTTTTTTTTTTTTTTTAATTTCTATAGATTTTTTTTTTTCTAGNACATGATCGGACAGCCAAGATGGGTTTACTCCAGGCTCTGTTTGCTAAAGGACATAGCAGAAACAGCTTGATTTTTTTTTTTTTTTAATATCTATGTAGATTTTTCTTTCTGCAAGTTACTCTAATATATCCATTTTAGCCTGTTTGTTTAAACAGCTTTTATTGTAAATCTAATTTTGAGATTTTCTTTCCTTTTCATTGCGTGCTGTTTAGGTCTCTTTAATGTGCGCCTCTAATATCTATTTCTCACAGCTTTTCTTCGTAGCTATAAACATAATGACAATAAGCTAATAAGCTGCTGTGGCAGGAAAAAAAAGCATTGGTTTATTCTAAGAATTAATGGCAGAAGTGGAGGTTCATTTGAGAGGTAATTTCATGAATGAAGCTGAAGGAGAGCTTGACTTATTTTAGGACTTCACATATACTTATTTTTTTAAGCTAACTAGTCCTTATCAAGAATGCTTAAGGGGAAAAGATTGATGTGAGGAATATCAGACAGTGTTAGTGAGTAGCCTGAATGACCTGATGCTGTCTTTTGCACGTTGCCTGCCAGGGTGTGCAACTTAACTTGCTCAGTCATCAATAGTTTCTGGCACGAAGGTGGTAAGTCCAATCACAACTTCTTAATTAAGGTTTGTTTTTTTTTTTACCTAAGGCTGCTTTTTGGCTGAGGTCTTTCCTCATAGCTTGTACACTGAGAGCAAGGATTAAAACTGAGGCAAAGCAGAATGCTTCTATAGCCATCCACATGGACTTCCATCGATGGTGCTGCCTCTTGCCAAGGACATTCACCTTGGAGGCACTTTGTGCATGGGAAGTGGGAACTGCATCTTAACTTCTAACAGGCATTTCTACCTATTATCTCCTTATTTCATTCCACCTTTATAAATGGATGAAGTGTGCCATGTAATGGATTTTCCTGATCTTTTAAAATTTATTTTAGGAATTTCTTTAACTATAAAAAAAAAAGTCATAGCATAGGCTGTTGCCATTCGAAAGTTCGAGAAATTACTGAATATTTGTAAGACTGTAGACAGGAAACAGCTTTTCACAGGGAGCAAAAGAGCTTGGAGAAATTGGAAGTTGGGCATTTTGGCAGTAGCATTGATTTTACTTGAATATATGTATTGCTTTTTAAAATATTTATGAGAAAAATAACTTGTAATTCAAAGTCACTTACTTTCCTGTGTTGGGGTCATGCTAACTGTGTTTTGTGACTAGTACTGAAAGCTGCTATTAAGTTGAAATGATATGATTTTTATTCCACAACCCATATCTGTCTTCTAGTATTTTAAAACTGAATTAATACTGCATTGGAAAATAATTAGGAAGGCTTGACTATTGAAAGACCAGAAGTCTTCTATTAAAGTTCCTTTTCCCTCTCTCCTTTCCTTGCCTCCCAAAAAAAGGCAGTATTTTAGACGTAGCATTTTGAAGTCTTATCTCATTACAAGTTTGATTTCTAAAATTCTCAGTCTGCTGTGTTCATGCATGTAAAATTTGAATCTAGTTCCTGGGATGGCATGTGAGGTTTTGTTTCATGAAGCATTTGGGACAATGAAAAATTGTGGACTTTTCACAAAGACTTGACGCCTTTAAAATAAGAGACCAAGAAGAAATGCATCATTATCAGTGCCTTATTGTATGTAGGTTCAGTCATATTTGGAGTAAGAGTTGACCAATGTGAGATCAAAGTCCGTGTATAAGTTGTGGTGCCCGTCTGAATTTATTCCGTGCTAATTAAGTTGGCATCCCAAAATTGCGAAATAATCTTATTCAAGGGGGGGAAAAATAAATCATGGGCTTTATTTCTGTTAAGATCTCCTAAGTTCCTTTGTTAACGCAGTAGAACTTTAGGAAAAAAAAAAAGAGTAGATGTGGAGCATCTGTTACACATCTTCTAGATCAGCTCTGCAGTTGACTGGCTTGTGGATAAAAGACACACTAAGTGCTTGAGTATTGCTTGTGCTGGGAAAACAAATGAAGCTAACAGGGTTTCAAAGGCTTTGAAGCAGTGTCACTCTCAGAGGTGTTCAGTTGTTTTCTTTGGCAATATAAGTTGAAGCAAGCTAGTTTACTTTATTAGAGGCATAAGACTACTCTTGTAACCTTCCTCTGACTAAGATGAATTTGGCTGGATGACCTTATTTCTTTCTGGACCACACGTGTTGTGCTGGGTTTGGGTTTTTGGGGGGGTTTTCTCCCCTCCTTAGGATTCATCTGTTTTAAAGAACGGCAGCATTTTCTGTGTTTTGTTAAATCTCCCTTTTCAATTTGTGCCTCCCTACAGAACTATGTTCTGCTATGATGGAGCAATGCAAATCAAGTAGAATAGCCCAAATTAATTCTTCACATTGGCGGCAGTATGATTGCCTGCATGGAATCAATAATGCATCATGGAGGGATCAAATTTTGGAGTATAATGTGTGAATAATGCTTGACACAAAACAAAAATTCAGTCATCATAATAGCAATTAGGAAAAAGCTGCAGCTTATCCCAGCTGTAATCTCTGCTAACAATGAAGCACAGCCTGGTAATCAGCATGTATGGTATGAAATGCACTAATAGAAATCACGGCTCTTTGTTATGTGTGTGTGGGGTGAAAGTTTCCTTTTCAGCTAACTTGTGCTGTGTTAACCAGACATAGCATCCTTCAACCAAATTGTGGAGTGTGTGTGCACTTGTAAAACACTGATCAGCTGTGTGTTCATCCCGATGTTTGCATAGACAGGAGCACCCCAAATCATGGATCCTTTGTGTTTTCGAGCAGAACTCTGATTAAGCAGATCACAGGAGTAGGCTGGGTAAATAACACATCAGAGGACTCCATTAAACATGTACCTCGGTTTTATATAGGAAGAAAATGTCACAGTTTCTTCAAAAATGAAAAGAAAAGCATGGATACTCAGTGGTTGTGTGCATTGGGGTTGGAGAATGGGTCTTAGGTTGATGGGAGGTATTTAGGGCAATGAATATTAGGTAATTTGAAACTGGATTAGTAGCAGCAGTTGGGTTCCCTGTTGTGTGAGAGCCCATCTTACCCTGCACAGAAGGTAAAAACCCGCAGCATTTGGAATGAGAAAAGCCGAGAAATGGATTGTGTAATGGCAGTGACAGGAATTGTGCCACAACGCCCTGGTCAGGACAGCAGGGCTGTGGGCTGGCTTCACAAGGGAGTATGCCAGCTGCCAGATGGAGGTGCCTATGGATAGGTAGATGGATATGGAGAGACACCTATCTCCTGCAACATAGGTCCAAGCAGTCCTGTTCTGTCTATAAAAATCATTATACACGCAAAAATAAAGCAGGTACAAATTGTGCCATGTAGGAAGAAGAGCTGTTCTGCGTGCTGCTGGTATCCTTTGTTCTCCTTTGAGCGAACCTTTCTCAGGTGTACCTATTGAGGAGTCATGCAGAGAGAGAGAAGGGGAGATGGCACGGCGGCTTTTCCTCACGTGACATGGAATTGAACTTTCATTTTGCCTAATATTCCTGAAGCGCTCTCTTTTCTTCCTTTTTATCTCCTGTGCCACTCTACCTCGGACCTTCTCCGTGGTCCACTGGTGTCTAGCTTGCCATGCAGGAAGAATCCCTACGCATCTTCCCAGACATCACCTTATTCAAAGAATGATTGATAAAGGTCACCAAAGCCCTTATTTTTGCCTACTCAGCTGAGTTACCTGTTGGTTTTTTGAGGGCTTGATCTTCACACATATGGTTTTGGTGTAATTTTGGAGGTTTGATCTGGCTTTAGTTCATGACACAGTGTCCTTTTGTGACTCAGAAGTACAGCAGTGGATTAATATGCACATGAAGAGGAGTAAAAAGGAGGTAAAAAGTTGTCAAAGAAGTATTCTGAATAAAATCGGAGCACATTCAGCAGCAGAACATGAGACTTGGTTTGTTCATAAAGGACAAAAAACCATTTGGACTTTTTCTCCAAAGCTGATCAAGTGTGGAGCCTAGAGGTAGTTCTTCCTAGAGATGCCCTCTGCCTCTAAAATGGCAAATATGGAAGCATGACAGAACCATGGGGTAGTAAAGTAATTGACTAAACCTATTCAAGGAATTGAGGCTACTGTAGTTGGAGCATTGATAACCTAGATATCCATTTAAAGAAATCTCATCCTATGGAAAGAAGAGGAGTGAAAGGAGGTAGCAGGCCCAAGAGGAGCAAACTGCTTTGTATAGGAGTATGGCAGGCAATCAAATAGTTCCTAGTTTTTGTTCAGATCAGACAGGTGAAGGATCTGGGTAGGATGTCATCATACTTCATTCCCAGATGCTGTTGACACGTGGTAATTCTCTGGTTGACGTAACAAGCACTGAAACAGTGTAAGGACATTTTTCAGCTTGGGTAATAGGGCAAAAGAAGCAGCTTGTTCTTGGAATTCAGTTAGCTCTAATTTTGGTTTAATGCAGTAGAAAGTATACTTGATACCCTGGCAGCAGAACATAATTAGTTGTCTTTGGAGTTAGTGTTAAATTTTATTATCTTTAATAAATACAACGTGAACATGTCAGCCTGTTTGTCATAGCCATTCCAAAAATGCTCTCTTATGGTAGAATCTTCGGAAAAATTCCTTTTAAGAGCAGTGCATTATTAATAAAGTAATCCATTAGGTCTGGTGATAAAGGGTCACAGCAGAGTCTGAAATACGTTTCTTAAATGGTTAAGAAATTTATCATGGTTGGAGGATTAATTGATTTCATTTGGAGGCTTTCTTAAGGTTTTCAGGCGTTGTGTTTAGAGATGGTTTTATTCTCTTTGGAGATGTGCTTGCTGCTCAAAGTTTTGCTTTGCTGTCATTAGCATGAACTATTACACTTCTGCTAAAGGCAAACTGTTCTTTTTGCATTATGACTGATTGCATCTGTGAGGAGTCCTACTAAGGTAAGGAATATGAAAGTTTATGGCAAATAAGGTATTTTACTTGAAATCAATTCAAAATCAGAATAATGGTATCAGGCATTAAGTGTTGCAGAATAAGAATAAAGACGGCACTGCAGATGCTGCTAAATGCTGAACTATAAAACTCTAATGGGTCTGTATCTTTTAAAAATTGGACAGAATTGTCATCATTTAGAATACACAGACATTGTTTTAAACCATATAGAAATCACTGCCCCCAACTTCAATAATGTGCGTAACTGTTGCCAGGGAATGATTTATTCAGTGAATGTAGCTCCTATTCACTGAAGACTTGGGGGTGGAGGGAAGGGCGTTTTAAAATGAAAGTTGTCCACTATTAGATTAACATAATTAAACCTATAGATGGTCTGAGAAAAATTCACCACAGCTACTGCTTTTTTAGTTCTCTCTGTGTGTGTGCTTCCTCTGTCTTCCAATGGGATGACTCCCAAGCCCAGGTTTCCAAGCACGATGTGGGGTGCTATCCCTGCAAACAGATGCTCAGCTCTACAGTGAATGTTCTTGCAAACTACTTTCTACTTACACTGAGTATCAAAGCAGATAATGGATGCTCTTGTCCAAATTTAGAGGGTTTTTAAATTTCATTGAATATTTTAAAATTCTTTACGTCAATGTTCAATGTTCCTTGCCTGCTAATCAAACTCTGAAAGGGTGATTTGGGCAGTGAAAGTATTATTTGCCTTCTTTTTAAACTACAGATATCAACAGTTCTAGTTTCTCTTAAAGAAAAAGTGGATGATTGTTGCATATTCATGACTGAACTGCAGAGAACTTGGACCAGAATTAAACAATTAACCCTCTCGCCAATGTAAACATCCATTTGAGTAGAAGCCAGGGATGTTCCTACTTGGTTTATTATGGATCTGAGATATAGAAATGTATTCCGGAGGACTGTGTTTCTAATAAATAAAAAGGCATAATGAGAATGTAACTGGGAAGGAAGACAAAAGCAGCCATGCTTTAAATTGTTAATGATGGTGCCAGTGGCTGCAGCTTTACCACAGCTGTTTAAATTGATCAGCTAGTGAAAATGTTTTGTTTTGGCATTTTCCCTGCATGTGCAACTCTTTCGAAGGGACTTCTGGAAGGTTTTCAAAGGGGAATCATGATCTTTTTTTAAACTAGGCTTAGAGCACCACAGTTTCCAGTATTTTGGAAACCACTATTTAAGGATGCAGTTCAGTTTTCCTTTTGTAAAGTTTTTGGCTGATGAGCCATTATTTCCCCTAGATTTCCTTTACCACTTTTTTTAAATTTTAATTTTCTTTCCTCTCCACAAATACACCAAATTACTCACTACCCATAAAAGCTGAGGCAACAGCACACTTCCTAGCTGTCCTTTTTTTTTATTCCCATCTCTATTTTACTGATGCTACTGAGCTTGATCAGAAAAGCAGAAAGGGGCTATGTCGATTTGCTATGCATCTTTTGGTCAAGCATCCAGTGTGAAATTGTTCTGTAAAATGTACTTTTTCAGAGGGAACTCATTCCTAATTTATTTCCTGGTTGGCTCTACCTTGCAGCTGAAGTGGGTTAACCAATACCTCCTTATTGCTTGTATCCTTTCCTTCTGTTCCAGAGAAATGGGTATATGTTTCAAAAGGATGCAGTCTTTTCAGGGCAGGTAGGGAGGAGAAGATTGGACTTTCTGTGTGTTGGCAAGTGACAGGGTAGAGATGTTTGGGCAGAGGACTGGCCTGAGCTGGTGAGCCTTGGTGTCTTTTACAGAACACCTCCTGCCTTATGAGCAGACCTTGAGTGAAGCCTCTTCCTGGCACTCTTGGTGGCAGGTGACTCCTGGACAGGCCGTGCCTTAGATCCTGTTGAGCAGCCAGGTTTCTGCATTAATGTACTTGCAGCGAGGGTTGGTACTGAACATTATTCAGAATCCATTATATATTTATCCTTATACTCCTTTGTGGAAAATGATTTCTGTAAGTACCCTGTTACGGTTATGAAAGCCTAAATAAGCATCAGTCTCAAACCCTTTGACCTGTCTGCACAGAATGGAGATCTGTTTTGAAAAGGACTCCTTTATATCTGTTTTTACTCCATGCCCTTCCATTCATTTGCCTATACAAAGCAATAAAGGGTAAAACTAAAGTAACATAAATTGGTCTGTCTTCCTGAATCCATGTCTCGCTAATGTACCCAGATTAACTCAACTGTAAATTGTCTCCTTTGGATGTCGTGTCTTGCTAAAAGTTTCCTATATGATTCATGATTTGGATTGCTTTTAACAGCTATTGGCTAAGCAATATGGTAAATGTACAAGGTGATGCAATTGGCATTAGTGAGAGGATGCACAGGAGCATGTAATGCAGTCAATACTACATTAACTACTGATGCCCAATTACAGAAACTGGAAGAGTGGCTTTTAGGAGCATTAGGACTTGCAGAAGAGCTGAGATCACCTGCCGCTCCTTGCCTAAAAGCTTCACCCTTTACGCGCTGGGATCAAAGCAAACATTTAGTTGCTCTTTTGTCATGTATAACAACGAAGGTATTTTCCCCCCTTTTTTTTCCAAAAAGTGTCACACTGATGCTTTTAGCACATGTAAAATCCTATCTCCATATTTCAAGACTCTACTTCCATCTCCTGGGGCAAGACTTTATTTGAATAAAAACTCTTTAACCACCTCTGCATTTATTGTTTCTCTGAAGCTTGCTATTACAGCCAGTTTTTCTTTTAAAGAAATACTAAGTGATATGTAGAGTGTCCTATTTCAGTGTGCCAGACTGGGCTCCCCTTTGCTCCTCCCAGCTTCTTCCTTTTTCTAATCTGTATATGATTGTTTGTGACCTCAACTGGCTCCAAGTCTCTACAAAGTGTTTTAAAATACAACCAGATATCACATAAAATAGGATATTTGAGTGTACAACCTCTCTGCATTCAGATTAAGCATACATTGTTTCCACCATTGCTTTTAAACCCATTTGCAGCAGACAGCAAAGGACCACATTATACTAAAAGACAGTGCGTACTTTTAGATTGAGCTGTGTGATCGCGGCTTCTAAATCTATTTTAAAAATAATGAGCAGTGTCACTGCTGCATGGCAAAGCTAGCAACCCACAAAGTTCCTCTGGACTTGGAGAGAGATGGGAAATTAAGCAGCTCTAAGAACACTGAAATATTTTAGTATAAAAGACAGCTGGCAGGTGGCTTATTGCTCTTGTTGCAGCATTTGTCTTTACTTCCAGCTATGATACTTGGCATATTACTGCTGCTTTTAATCCTCAAAGCATTTTGCCAGTATTGAGGAATTTGTGCACCCCAAGTGATCATCCCCTGCAACTAGGGCCTGGATATCTGGGGGATGTGCCTGACTCCCATGAGGCATGGGTGGGCTTTTGTGTTTTAGCTGTCCCTGGTTTCTTCCTCTGTGCTGGGCCTGGGTCTCACCTTGCCTGCTGTCCCGTGCTGTGTTAGGAGGTCAGACATCTGCAGAAGAAAGGAGAAATAACTTCTGGATCTCCTGGGAAGGACAGAGTGCTGTTGAAACAATTGCTCTCCTTAACTGTTTTGGGGGCAGGTTTATTGATCCCCTCTCAACTGGCAATTTTAATTTTGGGGGTTTTTTATCCCTGAGGTCCAGTCCAAGCAAATTGCAAATTGTTGAAGAAAAGCCTTTGCTAGCTTATCTTCCTGCCATAATTACGAGCATTGGTCACGTTCCCCTCCTACTCCTGCCATGATTGTGAGTGTCGGTCTCATCCCCCTCTGCCATTTCACGGGGGCAACAGAAAAAATGGGGTAAGACTGTGCTGTAAAACATCCTGACACTCTACAGGCATTTCCTCAGCGGCCTTTTTTTTTTTTGATAGATGGTGCCTGAATTTCTCAGGCAGCAGCTGTGTTGGCTGCCCACGTGTTTGCTGCCAAGCCCCCCGGAGCTCTGCCCCACACCTGGGCACGGGGCTGCTCCGGGGGGCTTGCTGCGGCCGGGGAGGGGCAGAGGAGGAGCCTGGTATTTTTAAGACCGGCTGCTGCTTTCAGGTGCCGATCGATGCTGTTTTGAACGTCTGGGGGGAGGAGAGCAGAAGGTGACCTGCTGGTTTTCCCCTTGCACTAATGTGTTTAAAAGGTGGCACCAGCAGTGGGGGCGTGGGGGAACTTGGCTGAGCTGTGCCTTCAGCGCGCTTGAAACGCAGGCGAGTATCCTGAGCTCGATGCACTTTCCAAGCTGTACAAACAATGTTTGAAAAGTCTGAAGTACCCAGCAGGGCAAGTCAAAACGTCCTTGAGCAACTCTGTGTTTAGACAGTGTTTTCTCTTTGCCTTTGATCAGGAGGGAACAGATGTGTCTCCTCTCATGTGTGTGTTTGTGCGCACCCCCTGATGTACGCGCATTCCCTGTCCTTGTGCAGGGGCCGCAGTATTTAGGGTACGCTGTTATTCCTCTTTGTTCTTTCTTATTACTGTTGTTCTGGTGCTTTTTGTTGTTGTTGTTGTTTTTCCAGGGAATTTAAGTTGGAATTTAGAGAGGTCGGACTAAACAATGTTTTAACTTACTCTTGCTCATTTCCTTATCTCTCTTTAACTCGGATAGAGCAGAAAAAGAATATATATAGTAATGTTCCCTTTAAAAAAAAAAAAAAAAGTATGCATATATATAATCGATTCCTTGACTAGATTTTTGGGGGGTAGGTTTTGAGCGTTTGGTCTAAGTGGGCTGTACAGTGAAATTTGTACATTCATAAAATAGCTGATTGAAAAGCAATATTTCAGATAAATACAAGCCAGCGATCTATCAGCAGTTGTAATAAAAGCTGGGCTTCAGGCTGTGATTTTATTTTGAAATAATAAGAATTGCTTTATTCTTTTTACTTGAGTTACCATGGTAATTCTGTCGTGTAGCAGTGTTATATTGATTTAGAAAGTGGACAGTAATATTTCTTTTGTGTTATTCTGTTTCTAGGGGTTGATTTCTAATTTCCACTTGGAGATTACTTTTATAAATTTCTTAAGTCCTTCCACTTTTTTCTCTAGCAGTGTAATTTTCCTCTCACACATTGCTATTTTCTGAGCTTATTGGTTTGCTCTTATTTTAAATTAAACTTGCTGGTTTCAAATATTGAAATGACATCTTTGTCTGTGTCTGTACTTTGGTTTAGCAAAATATTACAGTCTGCTGTTTTATGCTTAATAATTTAAGGGAAGCTTTATGTCTGCCATCAGTGGTTGTTGGTAACTCATGACTAAACCAACACAGAGCTCAAACCTCTGACATTTTAATACCGTGTAATGGTGCTTCCACCCTGCACACTCTTTGGGTTTTTCTTTAATCTGCCTTGTGTGTGTGCTAAAAAGAATGCCAATTAAATTTCTGAAGAGATCGGGAGGAGCTTTTGGGTGGAGTTGGCTCTTGGCCACTTTAGGTCTCTGTCACGCTTGAGAGAACCATTGGTTTTATCCATGGCACAGGTACCATTCCTGGCTGCCCATATTTCTCTTGCAATTAAGAAGCTTCAGGTTCTCTAGAAGCAAAACTTTGACTTGCAGAAGTGCTTGTACACACTCAGGGGCCGGCAAAAAGTGACAAACTCCTTTAGCTCTGTACAGGGTTGTTATATAAGGGTTTGCCAACCATTCTGATTCTGTGCTACCATAGCTATGCAGCACTGCTCTTAGATTGCTGCTGCTTTATGAAATGACAGTCTAAACAGGATGTGATTGTTCCTCTTGGCATCTCTTTCTTTTTTTGTGAATGAAAAATAATGCTGCTATTCGGAACCTGGGAGAAGAGGGGAAATGAACCTCAAGCATCTCAGTCTTCAGGAGTGGTATTTTAGATCCTGAAACCAAAGCCATGAATTCTGCTTTCCAACACGAGTCATTCAGATGACCTTTTAGTACAGAGGGTGGGATACCTACTTTGGGAGCACTAAGGACAGATTTCCTGATGGTATAAAACCACCACTGATAGGTTTTGTGGTGCAAGTAACCGGTGGGAAGGGGACTGAAGTCTTGTGCTGTTGCCCCTTGGTTTCATTCCTGCATGAAGCTCACAACAGTAAGAAAAGGAGCCCAGGAACCCCAGCTGATCTCTTTGGGGATCACTGGAATGTCTGCAAGCAGGAATTACCACCAGCTGGAAGGGGCAGAAGAAGAGGAAAAGGGTGCCTTGGACAGATGGTGGTTGACCTCAAAAGGACTGAGGTGTGAAGTTGCTGGTGAAAGGCAAATGCAATCCTGGAATAAACTGAACAAGAAACTGCTAATTATGATTCTTGTTAATTATGCTGGAGAGAGGCACTGAAAGGCCTTGTCTGCCATGGGTAACTTGCAGATCCCTCATGCTAAGGGACAGTAAATCCATGTGGACGTAGGGGCAGAGAGGATGCTCATGGAGAATAGTCTGTCCTTCAACTCATCTGCCTTTGCCAAATGAAGGCTGACTGGTCTGGATAAGCACTCTGGGAGGGGAAGCACCAGGGAGGAAGGAAAGTGGACTTTTTACCGCAAAACATTAGAACAAGTAGTTGGAAATGGCTAAGAATGTTTCTAGGCTAGCAATTTAAAAGCTTCTAGGCTTCTGGTCTCTAGATCAGCTTTCCTTAGAGGATAGTGGAGGCATGAAGCTGACTTGCTTGGGTTAGAGAAAGGGATGGTGCATAGCCTCTGGCTGTAGGAGCTGGGACTCACTAGTCCTTCTCATCAGTCCCATGTTGAGGCATTTATGTCACAGCCTGTGAAGCTCTGTCAGTGTTTCCATAAAAGCCCCCTATTTTCATGAACATTCATTTATGGCAAAGGTCTGCACGTAAGATCCTGCCTGAGGTTACCTTTTTCTTCCCTATTAAAATTTTATAAACCTGTCACTTGGCTGGGAATTTTAGTTTTCTGTGAAAGTAAAATAGAAGGGGGGCCCTGATGGGGAAGCATGGAGGTTATAGTGTCATTTTCTTCCTCAGTGCTCCCTGTAAAAATAAATAAATAAGTGACTAAAAAGGCACAAGCTACAATCTTACGGGTGAACTCCTTCATGAGAATGGCAAAAGCCATGTCTGCGGGTTCTGAACTTCTTTTCAGTGATGTGATTTGGTTTGATCTGAGTGTGAAAACGCATAAGCAGCTGCTGCTCCCAGAAGTCTCCCCTAGCTTTTCTGTGTGCAGGTGTTGCCTGCGCTGTTCAGCTTGAGAGCAGTGATCCACAAACTTTAAAACCTTCAAATAGGTCCTGACCTGTGAGGCTGTAATGGCCCTCGGAGCCTTTATGGCCCATCAGATGATGTCTGTTACACATTAGTCTGTAATAGCTCCAGAATAAATAACTTCTTTT
>VXBT01006375.1:69744-83349 GCA_013400235.1 Oriolus oriolus
TTTTTAAATCAGTAATTATATCTCTCCGCAGTGGAGTGCAGTGGCTCCTCGTGCTAAAGCACAGTTTTAAAGTAATGCAACAAGAGACTGTTTAATGTCTCTGACAGTCTCCCAGCACCGAGGTCCCCTGTTTTCTTTCTTCAGCATTTTCTTTCTCATTCCTTACTCGTATTGCAGCTAATCCATGCTACCAGGAGCTGGCATCTCACCCCAGATTCTCTGTGATGTGGTAAACAAATACCTCATACTATGGGTCTCCTCAAAATAATGATCTGGTCTTTCCCCATCTCAGTTGCTTTTCAGGCAGAGCTTCAGCTGATAATTTGCAATCTTCTTAGTAGGGCTCTGTGCTCAAGAGAGCAATCTTGCCATGGTGGGAAAAAGGACTAGATGATTTAATGGACTTTTTTTATAATCATTTCACTCTGTATCTGATCTTTTCGTGGGATACAGTGCTGCCTGCATCCTAAGTTGGGATTTGGGCTTGCTACCCCCTACCTAAAATGTATTTTCTTTCCCTATGGTTCGTTCAATTATAACTCTAGGATATATCTTCTGGGACTGAGTAATTGGCTAGGTCAGAAGTAATCTTTATTTTCACTAGAGAGATGTTTACAAACTGATGCTGTAGTATCTCTTTAAAACCCACTGAGAATCTGATTAAAGGCCTGAGGATCTTCTGCAAAGATTGCCTGCTCCCAGTTGACTTGAAAGGGTCAGCATGCTGTCACAGTTTCGACGACTAAGAATTAACTTAAGGCTGATTCAAATGCTACTCTCTGTGTAGAGCATTGATTGGACTGCTTTCAGATGGCAAGAGGTAACTTTATCCTGCAGCATGTGTGAACTCCATTTAGTTAAATAGGGAAGCTGAATGAATATGCTCGCTTGTGGCATGGGAGCTCAAAGGCGAACACGTTCTACCCCTTCTGCCCTGAATTAAATACTTTGGGGAGGATGGGAGAGAAACATAATTCTTGTGGTAGCGTACTTGGGATACTGACTGCTGCAGCTGTTCTTCAGCGAGTGCAGCTCCTAAATACCATGTAATCTTTCCTTCTCTTCCCCTATGCACAGTCTACCCCGTGGGCTTGACCATAATGGGATGGGATTGCTTGTGGTGGAAGTGGCAGCAGAATGCTCTTTTGAATGGGAAAATAAACCCCAGACCAAATAAAATGAGCTTGGTGCAGCATTATCACTGCTCCTTTTTCAGGAATTGAAGATTTTTAACTTGGTTTCGTGTGAGCATCAGTGTTCCAAGGCATCGTGCATTAATGTGGGAATTACATTGATGGTGCTGACTCATGCAAGGCTGTGGGGTTTGTGGTGTCACGCTTGCAGCTGCTAGCCTTGGAGTAGCTTTTAAAAAGGTCCTGCTGAATGCAGCTGCCTCACACAGTGATGGCTCAGTGGGAAGCAGTGCCAGGCTGCAGACTGGTGTATTCCTGCTCCATCAGAGTCTGGACTAAAGCAGGCATTGCTGCTGCTCCTGCTGCAGCAGAGCCCATCATATGGAAGGTCTGCTGAGCACCTTATGGAAGGAAAACGGGCTGGGCTGAGATGTGCTCCTGACCTACTGTCAGCCTCCTCACCAAGCCAGTGGCTCCTCGAAATGATGGAGCGTCAAGGGAAGGTGCCCCACCAGCACTGAAACTTCAGCCAGGACACAGGGGCCAGCTAGTGTAAGTCAGTGAGCATATTGCTGAAGGTGGGGATTCCTGATTTCCTGCCTCCTGTGATGTCTGGTACACTGAAGACCTTCCTGGTGACAGTCACAGTACTGAGGCCCTTCTTGGGCTTTGATAGAGACATCAGTGCTGTTCCCAACTGAACAACCTCGAGGGTTTGGTGCATCTGTGTTAAAGAGATCCGATTTCCCTGAGCAATGTCTTAGGGATTCTTCTGGGTTGTCTTGGGGTGAGTGCAAGTGGCTGTAAGCCAGTATCATAGGGTAAACTAAAACCTTGGTGGTTTTTTAGTGTTTTTTTTCTTGCAACTGTTGTAACAAATCCAGGAGGAAGAGATGCTGGAAATGCTGACAGGCTCTGAGTTAGAGCAAGCAGGGAGGCCATGCTGCAGTAATGTACTGCTCAGCTTTAATTGTGCCCAGTGCAGTTTCTATGTTCCCCATGGGCACTTGGCCACGCTTGCATCCAGAGCTGCAATTTACCAGTGGTCACTCTCAGAAGAAAAATATGTGCTGGCGGGATCCTCAGCGAGCTGACAGCAACAACAACTGCACCAGCCAAGGTGCAGGAAAAGAGAATGACTTTGTCTCCTGTAGGTGACCAGCCATGAAGTCAGACAGTTTCCATCTGCAAGACTTGACAAATGACCCCAGAGACTGACAGTCATGTCCTCGCTTCACATCCACTCCCAGGCTGGAGGGGCTGCTGCCTTGTGGTCGCTGTAGTTTAGCTGTGGCATGTTTCACTGTACACAACTGAATCCATTTTCTGTACAGTAAACAAAGCTCTGATTGCCTCTTGAGACAAATATTTTGGCCATCTTTTGCCACTATAAACTTTGTACCAAATTAAACAGTGCATTAAGGAGCTGTGGACATGCTGCAGTAACCCCCATGCTACACTTAATGGATACTCAGTGTTTGCTTCTTCTTCCTTTCATCTTGTCTTCTTTCTGCTCAGGGTGGTTGGCTCCTTCCTTGTGACTGCACAAGCTCCAAGTGTTTTAGTCTCAAATGATGACTTGTTTCCCACCCTGCTCCCATCCCAAACAGATAGATAAAAATTTGAGCTCAACAAATCCCTTGCCAAATCCTGAACTGTCCTTAGGGTTTCTCAGTGTGTGCTGTTCTCATTCAGCTTGTGAGCTTGCAGCACTGACTCTCCAAAGAATGCTCCTTCATGATGCTTAATCAAAGAAAGTAAACATTTCTTGGTCTCGGCTCAAGTTTCCCTCAGATCTACAGAACAAGTGAGTTGTGAAGATGGTCCCTGCTACAAGGGAGGGTCATGAGAGTTGTTACAGTACCAGCTGTAAACGGTGTGACAAGTCTCATTTTGTTTCAATTAGATGGATACTCTTCAAATGGTATTAACCTAGTTAAAATTTTGCTTATCAAAGCAAGATCTGTAAAGCAAGCCAGGTAAGTGGCTATTACTGTTTGAAGTTGTATGAGAATGCAGGAGGAGGAGGAGGAGTTGATTTTGAACTTTCCTCACGCTGCATATCATGATCAAGCGCTTGAGGCAACTTTAACATCTGAATGATTTCGTCATTAAAGGAGTAGTGTTGATAGCAGGGCTGTGTTTACTCAGCGTTTCCCTGCCAGCTCTGAGCACTCCTTCCACTTAAGTGTTTACCCTTGAGTTCAGGAGAGATGCCTGTGCAGTGAAGGAAAGGTCTTGCACATCCTGTGGATGCTGAATGGCAGGATTTTCATGAAATAAATGCTGAAAATGCTTTCTAGGTCCTGGAAGAAATCCCTAAGACATCATGTAGGAAGAAAAACCCAACGGGACATGATCCTGCTTGTGTTTTTATTTTTTTGGTATTATGCTGTGTAGGTCAGTGTATGCCTAGAGAGGAGCAAGAAACAGCCTCTAAGTTAGAATGTTGGAATTAATAATCTAGAAAAAGGTTGATAAATGCGATGAGAGTGCAGTAACTTTTGCAAAATAGCAGCATTTTGGTAATCTGTGGTGGAACGAAATCTGGGGCTCCAGATCTCAGGTGTGAATGCTACATGCTGAATTGCAAAAAAACCATGTAAGTTCACATGATTCTTGCTTCAGTACCAGACCCAAGGGCGGATCAGCACGGGTGCTGCCTGTCAGTCTGTTTCCACTTTACTTTGGGAGTAAGATTTTGTGTTATACTGCGTCAAATGCTAATCTGGCTGTGCTTTTTGTACCACTTACGCAATTTAATATGTCATCCTCACATCCCCCTTTGCTTGATTTACTCTGCTGTATACTGTGTATTATGGCAAAGTGCTTTTCCTCTAAAACAGGGAAAACCAATTTGGAACAATGCACAAACCAAATAAGGCACGTGGCGATGTTTTAAAAATACTAGCAAGGAGATATGCAACAAAGCACATAAGGATCTTTGGAAATGTGGAAGCAAGCAGGATCTCTGTGTTTGGGAGGAGGTAAGTGTAGTCGCAAGGAGAAGGGCGTGCATGAGTTTAAAGCAGGACATGCTGGGGGTTCTGTGAGTTTCTGGTATTAGTGGCTCCGAGTCAGAAGAGCTGATGCAGAGGCCAACAGAGGAAACTGCCATTTTTAAAAGATACACAGAAGAGTATTTCTAACTACTTAAGGGTTTGTCGACATTTGCTCTTTATGTTACGTGATGACTGATCACTAATAGTAAGTCTTCTCACGAGTCTCATGGGGTCTGGCTGGTTTTGCACAGGGTGCCTCGCAGGAACCAGATCCAGCAAGGGAACTGGGAGGTGGTGGGTGCAGCATTTCTCCTCTTAGTGCCACAGTCCCGTGCAGAGGGCTCAGAAGGGTGGTTGGTTCAGCGCATGGCTGAAGGGCATGGTTTGGTGTGTGGAAGGAAGAGAGGAAGTGCAGAGAGCTTCCCAAGCGCTGTGGCTGAGCCTGTTTGTCCCTGTGCCAGCTGTGGTGCAAAGCTGGAGATGCAGCCATTCGCCTTCTGCATCTGAGGAGCCCTTTCTGCTGTATACCTTCATCTTCACAGCTTCTCTCAGACATCCGTGTGGCTCTGTACTCATCCCGCCTCTTCAAAAGATAGAAATCTTCATTTCTCCCTCCATTTCTGAGGAGCTGAGATTCTTGAGTCCTTGAATCATTTGACTTGCCCTCTGCTATGCTGCCTTTGCTGCATCCCTTTTATATAATCACCGCAGCTCACAGTATTCTGTAATACAGCCCCAGTCCTCTCTCTAATAGACTGCTATGATGTCCATGACTTACATCCCTGAATTTTCATTACTGCTACAAAGACTTTTATGCACTTTAAAAGGGAACAGATGGATTCTTCCCTATTTTGGAAGAGATCATTCGTGCCTGTCCACCTTCTCAAGTTCACCTATTTTCATTACTTTAACTTAAAATGATTTGTGGAGCCTTCTGAGCTCTCAAAATTAAACTGGAGCCTGAATAAGATTTGAACCTAGATTTCCCTCATCTAACCTAAAGTAGATGATAGCTTCAAGGGAGGACCTAGAGAATAGTTCATTTTGGTTATAGTTCAAAACAGTAGTCAGTCTGTTCTTTCCCACTGAGCTCTTTCAGAGTTGTTCCAAGGAAGCTCACAAAGAGCCCTTCTGAGATTGAAGTGGGAACAAAGTGCTAATTGTTAAATTATCTTTTATCCCCCAAAAACCTAAGGAAAATCATCTGAAGGATGTTAGTTGCATACAGAGTATTTCTGTCTCCATCCAGTGTTAAGTAGTCTGTTTTAGAAAACCTTTATGTTTTGTTCTTTGCAGCTCTCAATAGGCTTTTGCTCTCAAACAATATGGACTCTAGCAGGTGGCATTTTTGGCAAATGACCCCTTCTCAATACCGGGACGTTCAGATGTTGGCCTTTCTCATCTTCTTCAGAACTGCTAAAATAGGAGGTGAAGGGCAAAAGTACTGCTAATGGGGTGAAGATGCACTAAGATCTTAGGCCGGAAGAAAATCAAAATATTGGTTTCTGAGGAACTGGGTTGCTGGTGAAGAGTGTGATGTGATAGCTGGGTGTAGGAGCTGGCAGCACTTCTCTCTAGAAACAAATGACGCAGACTTACAAGAGCAGGTCCTCTGCTGTGGCAGAGGTTAATTATACGAGTGGTTCTGCAACTCGCGGCTTTTTCTTCTGCGCGCTGCTCACATTTGCCTTTCTGACGTGAACTGCACTAATGTGCACAATTCATGTGTCTCTGTCTGATTTTAGTTAATTGTAGTAGTAATTACTAATTTCCAACCCCTGACCTGATTTTTTAATCGCGTTTTTTAAACGATCTTTTTGTGCCATTTTGGAATTTGGTGTTTGGTTTTTAATTTAGATAAATTATGCTAAAATGTTCTTGAGAGAGCTGCACGCTGAGGTCAAAAGCTTTATCTGCACTGTGCCCATTTTCTCTAACCTATTTTAATAATCACAGCTGCTTTCTTTAATGGGTAGCTTTTGTTGAACTATGCTAAATCTGTCCTGTTTAGACCAGGCTGCTGAGGAAGCTGTAAAACAAAGTGCAGCGGAGCGGCCCTGAGGCTTCAGGATTGCCACATGGGTTGGGAGGTTCTAGGGCTGGGTTTCCCTCTTCCTCCCTCCTTCCCTCCCTCACAGCACGTCCAGCCCCTCAGCTCCTCTAACCTGAAGCCTTTCCCTCCCCTTTTCCCCTGTTCCTAGAGGGAAATTCCCTCTGCTGCTGCTGTCCCTCGCTGTGCTGATGGCACCAGATGGGCTGTGGGAGAGCTGTCTGGAATGACCGGCCACATCCATCTCCTTGCCGGACACTGCTAAGGGGAGGTGGCCCTTCATCCCACAGATGAGTGGTGGTCATCACGAACAGCAAGGGCTGGCTGTCAGCCACCTCGTGGGGGAGGTCTCAAAGCTTTTAGGAAGGACAAGTCTTTATCCCTCTGCCCTCCCCAGGCACAGAAGTGGGTGTGTGTATTTACAGGTGGAGGCACAGCTTGCTTTGGCTGTTTGTGATGAACTGTACGAGGTTTCATGCAGACGGGTTTTCCTACCTTTCTCCCGTCCTCTCCTTATGCTTTGGATGGGGAAAGTTTAACAGGGTGCGACGCTTTCAAACTTGGAAACGGGTATTAAAGAGCAATTAGCTGGCCAGCCTCCCTGGATGAAACAGGGAAACCTTGCCAAAGATCTTCTTGTCTTTAAACATTTGTACAAATCTCTTGTCAAATATAGAAGTAATTGCGTTTCCGCCCCTTCCTTTCTCTTCTCTCCTCAACTGCTTTCAGTCCTGCGTCTGGTTTAATATAATGGGTGTTTGCATGAATGGCTTAGTTAGCCAGGGTGGTAATAAAACACTTTAAATTTATTGTGACATTTGGATTTAATTAAAAAGTACACACTTAGAAAAGTAAAACATAATGTGTAGAAGGAGTCAGGAAGGTTTTTCTCCTTTTCTTCCAAAAAGCTAATTAGAGTTGTATTTTAAATTGTTTATGTGCTGCTAATCATTGTAATAAATCATTTATACTGAGAAAGACACACTCTAATGTGCTTGTGTAACTGTTTATGCTCTCAAGTTTCTATCATGAACAAATTGATCTGGAAGTGAATTTATTAACCACTAGGGAAGAAATCATTAGTACTTTCTCTAAATATTCCCCAGGTACACTTTTATTATAGTAGTTTACTGTTTTAACTAAAAGTAACATTACAGGACCTTGGTTTAATTATGATGCAAATTGACTTTCCATCATTTAGAAGGAGGCAAAACTGCCTTTTTGCTGGTGAGATATATCTACGTTATATCTGCCAGAGCTCCTCACGGTTTCCAAAGGTTTTTTTGCGGAAAACAAATTGTAAACTTGTGTGGGGACTTTATGGCAGTTTTAAAATACTCCAGAAAGTTTAATCTCTTTAATCTACCTGGCCTTTGATAAAGGATCTTAGGATAAGGTAAGTGTAGCCTGTTAAATCTTTTGCAGCTGGCAGCACATTTACACTTTTAAAGCAACTTGGTGCTTTCACAGTGCTGGAGACCACTTGAAATCTTTTGGAAATTATCAGCCTTGCTGGTTCCCCGTTGCCAGCGAAGGCATCGATGCAGAGATTTTCATGCATAAAATCAGTGGCAGAACTGCAATTCTAATCTGAGATTTTTCTGGTTCACAGTGCTTAATCCAAACTGGGAGCTGCTGGCATCCCAGCTCTTCCCGAGGGTTTTTAGGGTGGGATTGTCCTGTGAATCCAGAGGTGGTGGCAGAGCCCGCAAATGCCCGGTCCCCTGGGCTGAGGGACAGCTTCCATGCTTGGAGGCATTGCTGAATTGGTTTTCAACACCTCTACTTTCCCCATGGTAATAAATTGCATTTCCCACCCTGCCCAAGAAACCAAATCTGGGCACTGAAGGCTCCAGTTAAAGCTAGTAGGTTTTGTGGGTGCTTTTTAAATTTAGCTGCTATTACTTGAGTGCTGAATTATTTATTTACAGGTCTAGCATCAGGCTGTTGGGTGGCAATACCCACAACATGTAGATTTATATAGTTGAATTGGTGGTTAGGCAGTTTTATTTGAAGTCCTCTGTAACTTGATGGGAAGGTTTCATTTTCTATGGGGTATTCTTGATTTTAAAAACAACAACATCAAACTATCAAAGAATAACCACTACAAACCCACCCATGGACAAAACCAAACAGTATTCCAATTTTTTGTAAAGCCAACAGTCTGCAGCTGTTTCCAGCAGAGAAAGGAGAGTGAATATGAGTAAAATTGTTCTTCTAGATACATATATTATTTGGAGGTGACTGAAAAAGGATTTGATGGTTGATGTACGTGTGCTCATGCGTCGCAAACACGACGTATTGCCTTGGGGAGTTGGGCACTGCAATACCTTTGGGCCTTAAGCACCTGCACTTTTATTTTTACTGTTTTGGTTTTTTAAAAAAGATGATCCTTACCTTCTCATGGTTGTGTTAATGTTGTCTTTTTCTCCTTAGCCCTAGGGAGGCTCACAAGTGACAAACGTTTGTGTGTCAGTCCCGGCCATGTGTGTGCTGTGCCACCAGCAACCTGTGGGCGTGTGTGTGTATGTGGGAAGAATTTATTGGTGCTTCAGTTACAACATGGCACTGAAGTGGCTTTTTATTTCTAGATTTTTCCCCAAACAGGTTGTTTCTCCTTACAAGATGAAGGCGTTCATTCTCTATCTCCTTTTATTTTGGACGTTTGAAATTCAGTAACATTATATACATTTTGCTGGCAAAGTGTGAATTTTTTTGAGACTTCTAGGTATTCATTTTTCCAGAAACCTACTATACAGTGTTCTGCCACATTAGGTTTCTCTAATAATCCATGGGAGGATGTGATCAAGATCTATTACTGCCGCTCAGTGTGGTCGTCACCTAATTTCATGAGGAGCTGTAGTGGCATTTCACTTTGCTGTTTGCAGGTTTAAATCTGTATTTTGAAAGCCTTGCTGTTTTTTCTTTTCTTCAGAACTGTAAGGAACCAAAGGACATAATATGTCTTCTAGAAAATGTGGATTTTTTTCTTTTTTTTTTTCTTTTTTGTCGCCTTTAGATCCTTTTATGGCCATTTTCAGAGCAAAATACGAGGCCTTCAGTCATTTTGTATTCTGCTGAATCTGACACTTAGAAATGTAAACGTGTCTATCAGAATGCCATTAATTGAGAATAATAAATGTCCCTTTATAAATGAAGTCTTTATATAGAGGTGACTCCTGCTGGGATTCCTGAAGGCATTTTTCTTTCAAAGCACAAATATTTCAGCACTTAAAGCAACATTTGATATCCTCTTGCTTTTTCTGTGGCCTGAGCCTCTGTGTTGCTGTGGCTTCTTTTTCTTCTCTCGACGCTTCACAAAGTGCACTGCATCCAAACGTGGACTTTTTCTGCAGAATTGTCCCTGAATTAATGGAACTCAAAAATGGCCAGTGGCAGTTTTATAAAAAGTGCTGGAGTTCAGAGCTGGCTTGTCTTTTGACAGACAGAGGGAGAAGGAAAGGAACCAGCGCAGCCGCGTAATAAATGTAGTTAATGGAACAAAGCTGGAGCCCGTTTACCCGAGTGGAGCCGGTGAGGACAGGGTGTTCTCTGCCACCATGTGCTGTGCAAGAACAGCTTTGGTGTGCAGGCTGCTCAAGCAGCTTTGGGCCTGTGTAAAAGTGTGCAAAAGCATCTTGAGTGACACAAGCGTGTGTCTGCAAGCTGCTTAAATACGTAGCCTGGGAGAGCCAGGTCTGTAGGTTTTGAAGCAGAGCTCTGTTGTAATTCCAAACTTTCTTAATAACCTTGGCACACAGTGGAATGATGAGATTTAATACTTGCCCTTTAAGCTTCATTTTGTCTCCTTCTCTGTTAAAAATTCCTTGCAGCTGGGCATGAAGTTACTCAGGTTGTCCCTTCTACTTGTAAGGTTTTTAGGATGTTGGCATCCCAAAACAAAGAGACAGTGGCTCTTGTGTGACGTGGCAGGAGCCTTTCGTGGGTGTGTGAGAGTGGACCTGGATTGCAGAAGTGCTGGCAGAAATTGCCACTTCACAGTTTAGGATAAAAATGAGGCAAACCCTGTTCATGACAAGTAAAAGTGAGTAATTGTTTTAATATATTAAGGCTGTGGAAGAGGTGAGGACACAGGTTTGCTCTGATTTTGTCATGTGGAATGGGAAGAAGTGGTCCCTTGGTTTAAGTCTTCACTGCCCTCTGAAGAGAGTAACATGCAGGTGCCTGTGCTTATTCAAATCTTACCAGGATGATATGTAAGAATTGATGATATGTAATTGTTGCAGTGGATTGGCTCAAGGAAAGCCACCAAATGGAGCTGTGATGAAGCCATCCATGAGCTGCATACCAAAGACTGATCATTCTCTGGTGTTTATAGTGCAGAGCATCTGTCTTAAATGCTAACTTCCAAAATATTTCTCTGTGTGCTGATAATGTGATGGTAACTGTGGAATGCAGCTTTATCATTTTGATGCTCCACAACAAAAACATGAGCTCAGGGGTATATTAGTATGATAATACATTAACATAGAAGTACAACTGTTTCCTGAAAAAATAGGCATTCCTCCCACCACAACGGAAAAGAGAGAGAGGATATTGTCAGTGGAGGTTTGCATATTGTACTGCAAGTGTATTTTGACACTAGAAACTGAAGAAATGGGAAACTAGATATGTCTGGGGAGTAACTACTAATCTAAGTGTCAGGTTTGATACTGGCAGACTCTGTGGAACCAGTAGCTCAAGTCTCCGGAGGGCTGGCGGAGCCCTTGACCTTCGCAGCGGCAGATGAACTGTTGTTATTGCTGAGGGAGATCTTGGGGAGAGGGATGGGCAAAGCTCAAGCATGGCAGTGGTGCCTGTTTTGCATAGGTAGAAGATGTCTCAGAGCACTAATGGAAGGGTTTCCCCTGGTTTTCTTGTCTGTTTAAATAGTGCTGCCTGTTGGCTTTGCTTCTCTCTGGAGATGGACACGTTTCACCCCCCAGTTCGATGGTTGTAATATGGGGGTCTCTAGACAAAAAACATGCAGTGTCAGCAGTGGAATCATATTTTTTAAAAAATCAAAATTTCTGGTTGCTCAGGCTGTAGAAATGTGTCATGGAGCTCATTAAAATAAAAGTAAATATTTTGGAGTACCTGACTGATATCATTGGTGACGTCATATAACAGTGACAAGTTTTTGCTCCCCAGAGGTTGGAGATCAGCTGTAGGCTTTTGAACACAAGATACATGTCCATCAAAGCTGGCCAGCAGTCCTGCTGACAGACTAGAGAGAGCTTAGCAAGTCCATTTCAGAGCCATCTTATCGGTGGTACCCACAGAGAGAGGCTGAGGGAATTGGGAGAGAGGAGAAAACAACAGGGAGATGTCACTCACCAGTGGGGGTTTGGAGACAACTGAGACAAGCTCTTCTCAGAAGGGAGTAGAGGCTCTCACCTGCAAGAGGAATTCCTGCCAGGAACTTCCAGGAGAAAATCCCCCTGCCCCAGGCAGCTGTCAGCAGGGGCAGTCAGAGGCACGGTGGGACAGGCAGTGGAGGGTGCAGCGATGGTCCTGCTACAGCTCTGGGAGGAGGGATCTGCACTCCTCTGGTGTGCCTGATGGACCTGCTTGGGAGTGGAGCCGGATTTCAGCTGCTGTAGGTTTGGGAATGAAGTGAAAATAAGGCTGACCCTACGTAAAAAGTGAGAAGTCTCTGGAGAAGTCTTCTGCTGTTTAATTCTCTGAAAGCAGAGTGCCAATTGCACACCCGGCTGTTGCTGTGAAATTGCTGCTACAGATAAGAGAACATGGGACAGATTTTTTTGCTTGGACTTTAGGGTGCCTGAAATGCAGATATCTATTCTTTTGCACCCAATTCCTGTTTGTAAGCAGTTCAGTGAAGGACCCAAATGGATCTTGAGCTTTGGAAATCCTCATTCACACGCTTCCATTAGGTGTTAGATCTGGAGCAGGTGTTGTTTTTCCCTATCAGACTTTCGGTTCACTGTGAATTAGGGATAAGTACACTGGTGGTCTGTGAAGATGAAGCAAAGTAAATTGAGATTTCTATATGCACGTTACCACTTCAAATACTGTTGGCACTCAAAAAAAAAAAAAAAAAAAAAAAAAAAAAACCAACAAAAGAAGACCTCCTAGCACTCAAAAGTAACAAATTACTCATCTCACGCTTTGCTGTGGCAGATCATGGCTTGCTGTAAAGTAACATTCTTTTTTCCAGCGCTTAGATAATTTAGACGCTCCTCTGCAAAGAGATGCTGCATGGAGTGCGGTAGGGTTGAGGCAGGCTGGAGAAAAGGATTGCAGTTTGCATGTGGAGGCCGTGAATGTAGGCTGCAGATAAACGACATGGGTTTAGAGCCATCATTGCTGCTGCAGCTTGAGTATTTTTCTCAGGGACAGGCGCTGGCTCTCTCCTTACTTTGAAGAACTGCAGTACTCGTGTCTGCACCATATTTCCTATAACATTTGTGCTGTCTTCTGTTCCTCCACTCCCTATCCACCCTCCTTTCTCACCCAAAAGCAGGCTGCTGCGATCGTGGAACTTCTGAGCCTTCAATAGGTAGCAGGCGGTGACAAGGGCGCCCTATGGCCTACCCAAATACCCACATCATGCACTTCATGCGTATAAAAGCATCTGCTCCAGAGCTTTAAAAACGAGGGTTGAGAGGAGCTGATGTGGCTTTGGGAGCAACCAGAGCTAGGAGAAGTGTGGGGTTGTTCTTTAGGTTAACAGGTTAATGTAGGAGCTTCTTTAGGTTAATAAGCAAATGTTTGGAGGCGTTTCCTCACCGAAAGGTGTGCCGAGAGCCAGCTGGGATTGCTTGCTCGGCCTGGGCAGTAGACGAGGGCATGGCAGGGCTGGATGTGTGTACTGGGAAACCAAGCCTTGGGTCTTGTGTCCCAGCTAGATGTCCAGCCATATTTATTCAGGACTGTGTCTGCTTTATGAACAGCAAGGCAGGGAAAGAAGGAATATAACATGATTTGGAAGTAATAAGGTGGACTTTGCAGCAGCCTTGCCCTTAATGACTTTTTTTTCACACAAAGCTGGTTTATAGATACTTGTAGTCTGTGAACTTTCTTGAAATATGAAAATATTTGTAGCTTTTTTCTTTCAGGGGGCATAAATTACTTGGTGTCATTTGGCACTGGTGGATATGTTCCTTTCTTTGATAAATAGCAAATGTGCTTTAGATTCAGTTTTTTTGAACTCATAGAAAAATTGTATAGCATTGAAACACTAGGAATTAATCTAAATAGCCAGTGTGAGGTGAAAATGCTTTAGGGATGCTTTAATTGTAATTGCCTGGTGAAAGCCAGTTCCCAGGCTGCCTCCCTCACTAACTGCCCACCTTGTGGCAGATTGACATAATTCTCCCGTCCCTGGGGAGCCATAATAGAGCACTCCCTGAAGTGCTCAAAATCCCAAAGGGAAATAAGGATCTCTTTTTTTTTT